>JAGKTI010029364.1:0-12678 GCA_018397915.1 Birgus latro | reverse complement strand
TCCTGGCTTAAGAAATGGGAGAATGACAGCATTACGAAAAGAGGGAGGAAAGACACCCTCTGTCCAGATACAATTATATATAATTAATAATAGGGCCAGGGCCTGGGGGGAAAGGTGACGGAGCATATTATAGTGTATGCCATCAGGACCCTCGCAAGTGTTCTTACAAAGACGAAGGGCTGAGGACAATTCATGGAGAGTGAAAGGCGCATTATACGACTGACTAGACGACAGCTGGAAGACAACTGGCGTACATTCAGTAGCAGTTTTAAGGGCATGGAATTCAGGTGAGAGATGAGAACCGTTACTAACATTACTAAAATGAAGACCTAAGCCATTAGCAACTAAACGAGCATCTGCGACTGATTCCCCATCCAAATGGAGGACAGGGGAAGGCATGGGAAGATGTTTACCGGCTATTTTGCGTATACGTTTCCAAACGGAAGCAATGGGTGTATTTGTAGTAATGGTGGAAATGTATAATCTCCAGCTATGGCGTTTAGTCCTTTTAACTGTCCTACGAAGAGAAGCGCGGGCCTTTTTAAACATTAGAAGTGCACTCTGTTCATACTGGGTGTTGCGTTTACGTAGGTAGCTCTTCCAACGTGCACGTTTAACACGGAGAGCCACAGTACAATCCGAATTCCACCAAGGTACACACTTAGAAGCAAAAGGACGGGACGACCTAGGAATCGCAGTCAAAGCTGCACTTAGAACTAACACATTAAAATAGGTGAGCATGTCTAAAACAGTAGAGAAGGAAGAAGGAGGTACAGAAGGAATAGTTAGTGAAGTAAATGACGGCCAGTCAGCTTTCGGAAAACACCATCGAGGGGGTCTAATTACGGGACAATATGTAGTTAGAGTAAGTTTGATAGGAAAGTGATCACTATATACAATATCAGAAAGAACAGCCCAGTGGAAATCTAAAGAAAGGGAAGGGGAGCACAGGGAGAGATCTAGACAGGAGAAGGTATGAGTTGTGGCGTCAAAATGTGTTGAAGCTCCTGTATTCAATAAGGATAAATCTGCGGTAAAAATAAAAGACTCAAGGCGACGGCCACGCGAATTAGTAAGGTCATCGCCCCATAAAACATGGCGACAGTTAAAATCCCCCAGCAATAAAACTGGGGTGGGTAATTGGGGGTAATAAAAGAGATAAGGCAGAGAGGTCAATAGGCTGGGAGGGAGAGAAATAAACCGAAACCACCGTAATCCAACGTCCAAGAAACACACGAATAAAATGACATGGGACGGTGGTGTTAATGGACAGACGTTCAAGAGGAACTGTATGGTGGACTAAGATAGCTGTAACAGAAAGAGAAGCAGGAGAGAACAAGAAACAATAGTCAGGTATAGGTACCGGAGGGGAAGACAGACGGGGTTCTTGTAAGCACACTAAAGAAGGACAGTGAACTGAAAGATGATAGCGGAGGTCATTGCGATGGGCTGTAAAACTTCGTATGTTCCATTGTAAAATAGACATGTTAAAAAACCAAAGAAAGTAAAACCCAACAGGAAAGCAGAGTTTAGGTAAAAGGAAATTAATACTAATGATAAAATATAGTACACAGGAAGTAAAATATAGTACACAGGAAGTAAAATATAATAAACAGGAAGTAAAATATATGACATAGGAAGTAAAATATATGACATAGGAATTAAAATACAATACAGAATAATAACATATATTACCGAGTCATTACGATAGTAGGGTTAAGAATAGAAGGTGAAATTGGTGGATGGGCAGAATGGTCTCTATAGCCTGGAGGCATGGGGAGAGACAAAGGGGGAGGAGTACTGTGAGAAGTGGAAGAGGAGTTGGGCAAAGAGGAGGAGGGGATAGAAGGTGAAGGAGAGGGAGAGGAAGGAGGGAGGAGTGGGAGGGAGGTCAGGAGGTACAGGATGAATTTCAACAGAGAGAATGGAAGGAGAGGATACAGCATTGGCTACTGAATTTGGCGTGGAAGTTAAAATATAATCCATAATCTTGGGAATAGTTTCACTGTCGTCATCGCCTGAGGGTTTGGTGTGGGCGGTCCGGGGATGTGACTGGAGAGATTGCTGTGATACAGGTTTTGACGAGGCAGTGTGTGTCGATCGGGAGGGGCGGGAATTTGTTGCCCGGACTTTACGAGCTGGAGAAGAAGGAGGATCGGCAGGAGAGGCCTTAGAGTCTGATGCGGTGGACAAACTGCGTTTACTATTAGAGGAGGGTGGGGGTCGAGTGTTGCGTTGGGCCAGGGGCGCCAAACGGCGGGTCTGAGTAACAGAAGTGGAGGAGTGAGAGGAGGGACGAAGTTGTGAACAGGGGGAAGGACAAGGAGAAGGAACAGGTAAAGAAGGAGCTGGAGAGGAGGTAGGGGTAGAGGAATCTAAAACAGAGAAAGAATCAGAGATAGGAACAAGAGGGGTCTGTACGGGAAGGTCTGAGGTAGAGGGGAGGTGCAGCTGAGAGGAGGAAGAGGTAGAAACGAGAGTACTGGGAGGAAGAGAAGGAGAGACTGAAGTCACAGGTGTAGAGACTGAGTGAGAGGTGGGAAGACGAGAGGAGAGAGGAGAGGAAGAGGGGGCAGTAGATACAGACAGGTGCAGAAGGGGAAGTAGTAGTAGTAGTACTGAGACTGGAAGTTACTATGGCAGAAGGACGGGCTACACGTGCGTAGGTAACGTTAGGATGGTGACCGAGGTTGCGAGCTCTGCGACGAGCCTCACTAAGGGAGAGGCCAGTTTTCCAACGAATAGTAAATACTTCCGATTCAAACAGGTAGACGGGACATTGTCGGTGGGTGGCAGAATGGCTACCACGACAGTTAGGGCAGCACCGGATGGTGGTAACACAGTCTGAAGAGGCATGGCTGGCCAGTGCACAGTTGGCACAGACTGCAGATGAGCGGCAGTATTTGGCGGGGTGGCCAAAGCGCCAACAAGATGTGCACTGGCGAGGAGGCGGAATATACTGGCGTACTTGGAGGACAGTGCCCCCAATAATAACTGTGGAGGGTAAGTCACGAGAAGCAAAGACTATTTTAACAATATTGGCTGGTTCTTGTCGGCGTCCGCGAGGAGGAATTGTGTAACAATGTACTGAGCGGATTGGGTGATGCTGTTCTGAGAGGATTAGCTCTATGTCTGTGGAGCATTCTGCGAAAGGCCTCTGGCCGAAGGACATTGATGATGGTAAACGGACAGTGCCAGTGGACGAATTAAGTTGAATATCTGGGGACACAGAGATGGGTTGACCTGAGCTGTTGACTAGTGATGCCACCTTCTCGGCTTGGGCGGCATTGTGAACGACAAGGAGGCGGGAACCATTCGGACGAGCCGAGAAGGTGACATCCCTGCCTACCTGTCGAAGTAGAGAGAGGTGGAGCGAGAGGTCATCAGATGCATCAAGGATATTTAAAAATTTAGACCATGTCTGTGTATCGAACAGAGAGGAAGTGAGGGAAGGGGCTGGCACATACGAAGAAGGACGAGGTCTGGAGAGAGAGGTAGAGGACATAGAAGTAACAGAGACAGAAAGTGAAGGAGGAAGGTAGGGATGAAGTGTGATAATAGTAGAGGGGCTAATTGAGGTAGACAGAACAGAAGCTGGAGGAGTGGAAGGCACAGTAGGTACGGCGGATGGCGTGTTCATTGTCAATGAACTTTAAGGAGGAGGGGAAGAAGTCGGGGCCACGGTCAAAAGCGAGTCCTGGGTCGTCACCGTAATCGAGCCAGTAGTAGTAGTAGTAATATTCATAAAAATGTAATTGGTAGTTTTCACCACCCCACCCCCCACCCCCCACGGAGCCCAACTAGGGGAGGCTGATGTTGGGTCAAACTCACCCAACAGCTTCAGGGATAGCGGAAGAGGTATACGCGGACACTGTTTGGTATGAAGTGGCAGCCGCGGACCAATACGGTGCCCACCAAACAGTGCCCGCTTGACCCTAGCCGAGGTTGACTGAGTCAACACAAGGCCAGCCGATTTGCCCAGCGGGGCCACACTGGACCGCCCGTCTTACCCCAACCCCGCTACCAAAGGAGCGTATTGTCCACCACAGGGAACTACACCCTGCCCCATGGTGAACTCAACTCCCAGATAGAGGGGCGCAGGGAATACACGGGACGCCACGCACGGCAAACACGTGGGGAGGAGACAGTCTCACCCAAGATGACAAAAGGGGCGTAGACTGGAACATCACCAGTAGACCTCCACTACCTGGCGATGACAGGGGAAAAAAAGAAGCAATAGAATAAGAAAAAGAGCCTCGCAAAATTAGTTGAGGCAGCGACAGGGACCCAAGGAGGGGGGGGGGAGGAGAGGGCAGAGTAGAAACCCCACCATAGGTCCCCACTCATCAAGACCCAATCATTGTCTCCGAAGCCCCCCCACGACAACAACGAGCGAGGAAACGGGGGGGTTTCAACTGTATAAGAGTCAAGAGTTTCGGAAACGAAAGATTATTGAAGGCATGTGTATCCAGAAATACGAGAATTTCAACCTTAGTGAAGGCATGTACAAGCTGGATCCTATGATGAGGTCCCTGGTGGAAATGACCCTTCCCGCACCGACACAGGTGAGGTCAGACAGGAATTACACCTGACCTGTCTGGTGGTGTACCTCCCTTACACCCTTGGGGAAATTCCCACTTACAGTCCACCCCACTCCACCTCACCTGTACCCCTCCCAGCCACACATACACAGGCATAAGAGCCCGTGTATTGTTAATGTCATTCCCTCTGTCTTGACCACTGAAGATGGTGGCAGTGTCCACCGAAACTGGTAAATATATTCTACGTCTACAAGTGAGGGTTTACTTACCGTCTTCCATTATCACGCAGGGAACAGTTTGACGATTTGAATTTCTTGAAAAAAAAAAAATGCAGACTTTTCTGATCTACCAGATGACCCGCCGACATGTCACAAAAGTACCCCCGCTAATACCAGTACACCAGTCCTGTATGAGGCAGCCCTAGCATGGATTTAGTATGCATGGTGGGTGTTAGCGCCAAAGTGGTGACATGTGGAGATGTAGGAGGACTACTGGGCCCCAAGGAGGACTACTGCGACTTGGGAATAGGCCCTGAAGCCTTTGCCCAGAGTCGGACACGTAAAAAAAAAAAAAAATCCAGCCGTAAAGGCCATCGTGGATCGCCACCGCCGCGTGTGGGCAGCACCTACAACTCCAGCCTGTCATCACGCAAGGGTGATTGACAGAAGAGGCTCCACTCTCTCTCTCTCTCTCTCTCTCTCTCTCCTTAAATAAATTAGTTAATTAATAAATAATAAAATATACACATAAATTATAACGAGGGGAATGTTTGGCGAAAGTTTTCTCAACCTATCAATCATTCAGTCTACCTGTTTACCTACCCCAATCAATCTATCTACCTATCTACCTCTCACTCTATCTGCATACACTACAGGGGTGTGTGTTCCTGCCTTTATTCCAGCGAGGGGCAAGTCCTATACGGCTAAATAATTGTAAATTCGGTGTCAGTTTCTCAAAAGCTGGTATCAGTATATCGGTTTGTTGTTTTGAAAGCTGAGTTTTGCTGCTAATCCATGACGCAATACACATACGGGATGTTTTGAGGTGTGTGTGTGTGTGTGTGTGTGTGTGTGTGACAACCTGATATTGCCCACAAAATCTGTAGAAGTGGCAGTCATTAGAAGCGGGGCTATACTGCTTTTATGCTAACTTGGCCTAAATACCATCTTTCCATCCTTAAATCTGAACTGTAGCAATAGATTAACACTTGAATATGGTGCTAGTCATGAAGAAGTGCTGTGGAAAGGATGTTGAGCCACAGCATTGTCTCATTCTGCCACTGAGCTGCGTGAAATGAGCAGCAAAAGCACGAAAATCTACGCCAAGTTAGTGTAAAAACAGTATAGTGGATTGTCAGGCCAGTGTCGCTCGTGATCCCCGCGCGAGGGCAGCACTGACAAGAGCGCTCCAGACGCAGAAGGGGGGGACGGGGAAAATACTGTGTTGTTGGTAGACCGCAAGGCGCCGTGAGCTAAGGGGGCACGCTCCCACACCCCTCTACTATCATGAGGCAACTGAAGGGATGCGGGCGGGGGGAACGGGGAAAATACCGACTTGTAAGTAGACTGCAAGGCGCCGTGGACCAAGGGTAGTGTGATGAGCAAGGATGGAAGTTTGGGGGATGAAATACTTGAAAGGGTACAGCAGGGAAGGAAGGTTGTTGGTTCACTGAAAGCGGTGATGAGAAATAGGGAGGTGTGTATGGAAGTCAAGAAGTCACTGCATGATAGTATCGTGATCCCTACCCTGAAGGTATGGAAGCAAGGCATGGACCTTGCAATAGGGTAACAAGTCAAGAGTGAGAACAGTGGAAATGAGTTACTTGAGAGGAGCATGTGGAGTGACATGGAGGGACAGCTTGACGAATGAAGAAGTGAAGGAACATTGTGGGGTGGATGTGGATGTGGTTGAGATTAGAAGAAATACACTGAGGTGGTTTGGACATGTGGAGAGAATGGAGAATGAAAGACTGACTTAGAGGGTGTATGCAGGTGGGGTGGAGGGAGGGAGAGGGAGGGGAAGGCCGGGAATGAGGTGGAGGGATGGAGTTGAGAGGTGTATGAGGAAGGGGACAGTGAGCTGGGGGGAGGGTAGGCAAATGGTGGGTGACAGAATGACCCTTTACGGGATTAGGTGAAGGTATATCTAATTCTATTTCTTGGACTTGCAGATTTTTCTTTATTATAATTCCTCCTCCTCTTTTTAAGCTGCTATCTTTTCTCCATATATTGTATTCCTCTGGGTTTAGGATGTCATTTGATATCCTGGATGGTAATTTTGTTTCAGTTAGGCAAACAATATGTGGTTCCTTTAATATAATCATTCATCTCTAGTAATTTAGATACCATTCCATCTACATCTGAGTACAAACTAATCGTCTTGTTAACATACTGGTCATGCCTTGGCTCTACTACCTTCCTCCTTTTTGTTCCCTCCTGTTTATGTACCACTTTCGTTCCTGCAATCTATCTATCTATTGCCAGACGCCTTGATCCCGAACGGGGTGGCCACAAACAAATCGCCTCCATGTCACTTTGTCCCCTGCCATTTCACTACCACGCTCCCAACTCACACCTCCCTCTCTCATCTACCTCTCCACTCCATCCCTCCATCACATCCTCGGCCTCCCCCTCCCTCTCGCCCCCTCCACCTTACTCACATACACTCTCCTCGTCAGTCTTTCACTCTCCATCCTCTCCACATGTCCAAACCACCTTAACGTGTTTCTCCTAACGCTTCCCATCACGTCCTCAACCACACACACCACAACGCTCCTTCACTTCCTCATTTGTTAGTCTGTTTCTCCATGTGACTCCACATGCTCCTCTCAAATAATTCATTTCCACTGCTCTCACTCTTGACTTCTGTCCTTCCAACAAGGTCCAAGCTTCACTTCCATATGTCAGAGTTGGTATCACAAAACTGTCATGTAACAACTTTTTCAGGGGTTTCAGGGGTTTTGGCCGCAATGGTTGATAGGCCCAAAAAAAAAAAAAAAAAATCTCATATACCTTTCTGCCAACATTCAGAAACTCAAATTCGGAACTTAACCTAAAATTGCCATCTTTCAATCTTGAATGCCGAGCTGGGGCAATAGATATTCACTGGAATATGATGCTAGTCACAAAGAAGTGCTAAGGACAGGATGTACAGCCACAGTATAATCTTTCCCTGCAACTGAACTTCATGAAATGATGTGCCAAATGACGAAAATCATGGCCAAGTTAAGGTGAAAGGACTATAGATGCTTGGCAATATATTAAATACAAATGTGTTAATGTTAACCGCTGCGCTCAGGGTGTGTGTGTGTGTGTGTGTGTGTGTGTGTGTGTGTGTGTGTGTAAGTATAATTCCTACTCACAGAAGAATCCTGGAAGATTACATGCGTTTCAGTTGACTATGAGATGGTAGGTGTCCTCTTTATATTCCCACATGTACACATACAAGACTTCAGCATGTAAGTACGAGTATGATTATGCAGACACACACACACACACACACACACACACAGAATATAAATTTTTCCTTACAGTACACATCTCACACACTCCTAAATAAACACACACACACACACACACACACACACACAAACTTATACTAGTACACCGAACAGGCGAAATTTTGAGTGTGACAACCGTAGACTTTCAGACACCAACATTTCTTAGCGAATGTATGGCCGATCAAAAGTTAGGTTAGGTCACTTTGGGCAGGGTTTGGTCTGATTACGTAATTTTAGATTGGGTTGGGTTCAGTTCGACTAGACATACACGGATTAGGTTAGAATGATTTAGAATACTTCCTTTTAGTTATGTTTCGGTTGGGTTGTATTTGGTTAGGTTAGGCTGGATTACGCTTGGTTGGATTAGGTCATTTTAGGCTTGGCTGGGTTGGGTTAGGTTAGGTATGGCCAGGTTAAGTGAAACTGGGTGAGATTAGGTCGCTTTGGACATGGTTAGGCTGCGTCAGAGGAGGTTAGGTGAGGTATGGGAAGGTTAGGTGAGATTGTGAGATTAAATATAATTAGACTGGGTTACGTGAGGTTAAGATAGATTAGACTGAGTTAATTTAGGTTGGATTAGGTCATTCAAGGTCAGGCGGGTTTCAGTTCGAGCAAATGTGGATAGGTTAGGTGAGACTGGGCTAAAATAAATCGGTTTAGACATGATTTGCTTGGGTTGGGTTATGTGAAATTGAAATAGGTTAGATGTGGGTAGGTTTGGCGAGATTAATACAGAATAGACATGGTTCAGAGGGATTGCACTAGGACACTGCACCGTAGCCTTGTCCTCCTTTGGTCAACCTCCAGTTTCCTTTCACATTTATCTGTATATTTTAAGTTCTTTTTTCGACTCATGTTTCCTTGTAGCCTCAGTTCATAACCTCGTTTCCGATTCCCATACTCCAGTCAAGTGTCATTTCCTTTTCTCTTCTCGTATTTTCATCTTTTCATCATTGTTTTCTCGTCTACGCAATATGTCCATTAAACTTCCGTTCCTTACTCCTCTTTTTTCTCTTTCTCATCCAGCCAACCTTTTCGTCCCTCTTCCTTGTTTTTGTTCTCAGGGTTAAACAAACGTTCCTCACCTTCTTCCCTATCCCCCGGAAGGAGGATGGTGGACTGCTTGAGAAGTGTTTAGCCTGTAGTCCATTGGGTTTACGTACAGACGAGCCTAGGAGTACAATGAGTATGGGGATGAGGAGACGGATAGTGATGATGATGTTAATGATGAAGATGAAGAGGAGGAAAATGATGATAATGATGATAAGGATGAGGAGAAGGAAGAAGACGAGTAAAGTTAGAAATATAAACAGTCAATCAAGCATACACAAATAAGGGGCAGAAAACCTTATAAATCCAACCCCCTCCACCCATCTGATTCTATGACCTACGTTTTGGCTTCGGTCTTTTTCTAATTATTTCACTCTCTTCATAAAAGTCTTGGTCTCTGTCGAAACGCCTAAATTTACTGCATCGTCAGAGTGGTTTATGCATTGCGGTCTTTGGTTGCTCGGTCCTTGCAAAGTCAAACATCACAGGAGGTGGACATGCTTGTGTGTGTGTGTGTGTGTGTGTGTGTGTGTCTGCATAATTATACTCGTGCTTGCATGCTGAAGTCTTGTATGTGTACAGTTGTGAACATATCAAACAAACATCCCGTCTACCAGCGAGGAAGTGTAATGCTCTCCGCATCTGGTAATATTGATACGTATGGAACTTCACAAGGTTTCGTTTGTTCGCTAGGACGAACCGAACGCTGTGATCATTGCCGCTGTGCTCAGTTATTGGTGATAATATATAGCAATATTCCGCCAGAAAATACACTAATAATAGCATGTCATGATTATAAGTTTTTTAGAATTATGACACGGATTTCATGATTGGTCTAGTTTCGAGTCATGAACCATACAACAGTTAACAATTCATCATATCAGTCATAGTTATCAGCTTCCCCTCAACCATCAATGAACAGAGGATTATCATGACGCCCATCCTCCCTACAGTGAACCTGACATTGGTAGACCTCTGAATCCGAAGCAAGTTCACCACATACAGGAGGTGACACCAAAGCAGGCGGCAGGGTGGGGGTGGGGGACCTGGGAGACAGAAGAGAGGTGGGTGAGGAAGGGGACAATAGTGTTCAAACTGGGGGCTAGAGGAGAGGGATGATGGGGTAGGGGACGGTGGACTTTGGTAGACGACAAGAGCTACAGTGGGAGGGATAGATTACAAGGTGATGACTGTGCCAAGTAATTGTTTCATGGAGAATATGGAATATTACAGCCAGACCATGAAACGTTATGTTGATGTTGCCACCTTATTGTAATTGACCGTCATGGTTTGTAACAGTTCACGACACACTTTACACTGGGTGGCTCAGTACCCCTGTATCATGAGTATGGTGATTATTTGTTAGTGCAGTTATCTTATATGTCCCTACAGTTTGTCAGATGTTGCGACTGTTGTCATAGTGACTGGGAATAACTCTTGTAGCCTATTACGTAGTATCATCATTGATGACGACTGATATCGCAAAGAGTAGGGATTGACCTATGTAGATTTTTCCTTTATCACCAATAAATACGAACCCCTACAGTAATGATGGTCCCTATGGTTCTCATTAATATGTGTATGGCACCAATGTAAAATAATGGCGGATTTACTTAACCCAGGTTTATGTTACCGGTACCGTTTTCTGCATGCCGTGTTTGGCTGTTGATTTTACACATTGCCGGTGGTTATTAGTTATATTTAGGTTCATTTTGAGCAACTGTCGTATGCCCCAAGCATTCCTTCACAAATCCTCGAGCCAATAATGGTGGAACAGTGTTGTAATGTCTGCAGTTATTCAGTCTCATCACGTGCATATTACGTCAACTAAGCCATTAGTTACAGAAATCGCTTGTATTAAATGGAAACACACACATTATCTGCAGTGTGTTTTTATGCTTAACAACCAAGTAACGTTCACACTGAAACTGACAGGATAAAGATAAATACGAGGACCATTGCTCTGTCCACGGAGAGCAACTACTGAGCCACACATCTCAGCAGTGTCCTGGCTGACTAACGGTGTATATTGCAATCCATTAAAGAGGACAGGTGAACCACTGTCCTTGATATACAAACATGTGATCCGCTGTTCATGGTATAGCAGCCATTACAGCCATCTCCCCTCCCCATCAGTACCGAAGTCTGGTGTCTGAGTGCACGCAGTTGTCGGGAAGGGAGAGGGGCCGACAGTGAACTGGATACTGAGGTTGTGAATCAGACTGCTTAACAGGTAAGCGTCCCTTATACCACGATTTACTCTGTCAGTATAGAGTTAACAATAATCCAACATAAAGATCAAATAATACAGCTGATAAGGCATCTCTACCCACCTATTAGCCCACCCCAGTATCGCCACCTACGTTCTGGGACCCCGTCCATCCCCCTTCCCCTCGTAAATCAGGTGTTGGTTTACACCTGTGACATACAGATATTAGCGAGAACCATAGCCACGAATCACTACTGTTGACCATTATTTACTGTAGCAAGAGAAAATTCCTCCCTCCCCCTCCTCTGCTTTTGATATCAGTCGTCATCCACGATGTTACTACATAAACAAAACAAGAATAGCTGCCAGTCGCTGTGGCTACATGTAACATCAAACATTCTAAGGACGTTACATGTATCACCATGTGATATCACAGTCGTCACCATACACTAATGATGCAGGGTTTGTGTAAAATGTGCCACCCCAAGGGGACCAGTCGTCCTTTAGACGATATAACCAAACATGCTGGTAGATTGCGAAACGTGCCAAATCTGCATAACGTTTAACAGCTATCAAATGCCACAATCAACGTTAAACTTTAGCTGATTTTTCACTGACACCAGCTTTTCACTTATCCATTCCATGCTAGTTTCCTGCTACAGTCCATTCTGCCCTACCGTTTCATGTGAATAAATAACGAATATGTATGGTGTGAAATTGTTTTATTACTATATTCACAATACACACACACACACACACACACACACACACACACAAACTTATACTAGTACACCGAACAGGCGAAATTTTGAGTGTGACAACCGTAGACTTTCAGACACCAAAATTTCTTAGCGAATGTATGGCCGATCAAAAGTTAGGTTAGGTCACTTTAGGCAGGGTTTGGTCTGATTACGTAATTTTAGGTTGGGTTGGGTTCAATTCGACTAGATATACACGGATTAGGTTAGACTGGTTTAGAATACTTCCTTTTAGTTATGTTTCGGTTGGGTTGTATTTGGTAAGATTAGGCTGGGTTAGGTTTGATTGGATTAGGTCATTTTAGGCTTGGCTAGGTTGGGCTAGGTCAGGTATGGCCAGGTTAAGTGAAACTGGGTGAAATTAGGTCGCTTTAGATATGGTTAGGCTGCGTCAGAAGAGGTTAGGTGAGGTATGGGAAGCTTAGGTGAGATTGTGAGGTTAAATATAATTAGACTGGGTTACGTGAGGTTAAGATAGATTAGGCTGAGTTAATTTAGGTCGGATTAGGTCATTCGAGGTCAGGCGGGGTTCAATTCGAGCAAATATGGATTGGTTAGGTGAGACTGGGCTAAAATAAATCGGTTTAGACATGATTTGGTTGGGTTGGGTTAGGTGAAGCT
>JAGKTI010029363.1:0-12678 GCA_018397915.1 Birgus latro | reverse complement strand
CGGAGGACGACTGGGCCTTGATAGCAGGCTGTAAAGCCTATGCCCAGAGTCGGACACATAAAAAAAAAAACATGTATATTACATAGGAATTACATAGGAAACCAAACAGCAACAGACCTTCTGGTCCTTCCGAGGCTGCTTGTTACAGAGTAGACTATGACTACATGATCTATCTCTACATGCTGAAGGATAAGGATAGTAAAGCAAGAAGGCTCCCCCCACCTCCAAACCCTCCAAGAAAAAAGTGAGAAAAACACCATGCAGCATGGAAAAACTGACATGGAAATTTCATAGGAAAAACTGGAAAGGAAAGGTCACACTCTATACTCCTTTCTGTAAGCTACCTGTCTGAGTAACCTGAAAGAGGAAGTAATCAAATCAAATAATAGCTACGGTATGACATTATAAACGGGTTCGTTAAGTTAATGGAGCGTCTGTAGGCATAACAACATGAATACTGTAATCCCGTTGCCTCAGTTGGACTCTGCGGTAATTCAAAAGATACAGATACACGTGAATATAGCTAATCCCTTGATCTCGGTTGGACTCTGCGGGAATTCAAAATTTACAGATACACATAAATATAGTAATCTCGTGGTCTCGGTTTGACTCTGCGGGAAGAAACTTAAAACATTTTCACCAAAACTACAAAAGTAAGTTATTCTGACAGAAAAAGTCAGCTGAGGATTCTCGTGCAAATACTTGTATATTTTGTTTTTGAATGTCTTAATTGAGACACTGTTCACGGTATCTGAGGGTAATCTGTTCCAGACATTTACAATTCTGTTGAAGAAGAAATATTTTGCTTCATGGGATTGGAAACGCTTTACCATAATTTTGCAGCCGTTACTTCTAGTTTGTCTCGACCGGTCTATTTCAAAATATTTATTCATGTCTAAGTTGTCATATCCCTTCATGATTCTGAAAACTTCAACAAGATCACCTCTTAACCTGCGCTTCGTTATTCTAAATAGTTTAAGTTCCTCGAGGCGTTCCTCATATGGTTTGTTTCTAAGTCGTGGTATCATTTTTGTGATTCTTCGCTGTATTTTCTCTAATTTTTCTATATCTTTTCTGTAGAACGGAGACAAGAATTGCACACAATACTCAAGATGGTGGCGCACTATCGAGTTGTACAAGGCAAGAATGACTTTTTCCGATTTAAATTCAAAAGTTCTTCCAATAAACCCCACCAGCTTGTTTGCAATTTTAACCGCCTCGGTGCACTGCTTACTCGGTTTTAGGTCATTTGATATTATCACACCAAGATCCTTTTCATTGTCTGTACTTGATAACAGGACATTATTCATTTCGTAATTCGCATGGACGTTGTTACTTCCAATATGAAGTACTTTGCATTTTTCCATATTGAATTTCATTTGCCATTTTTCTGTCCAGCTTGTTAAAGTATTAAGGTCATTTTGTAACTGTTGCCACTGAAATTTTGAAGTTACTTGGCTGGTTATTTTAGTATCATCTGCAAATTTGGATATTTTACAATTTAGACCCTCGTCAGTATCGTTTATATAGATAATAAAAAGTATTGGTCCACGTACTGAGCCTTGGGGAACGCCGCTAATCACATTACGCCATTTAGATTCCTTTCCGTTTATCACAACTCGCTGCTTTCGGTCTGAAAGCCAGTCTTGTAACCATTTCTGCGTATTTCCTTTTATACCGTGTGCTTCTATTTTGCTCATGAGACGCTTGTGGGGGACAGTGTCAAATACTTTCTGAAAGTCAAGGTAAATTATATCTACTGCTCTTGAGTCATCATATGATTTGTAAACATCATGGAAGAAGTCCAGTAAGTTAGTTAAGCATGAACGACGTTGTCTGAATCCATGCTGTGAGTCTTTAATTATATTATTTACTTCTAAATAGTTAACTATTTTATCTCTTATGATTTTTTCCATTAACTTACACACTATTGATGTTAAGCTAATTGGTCTGTAATTTCCTGGGTGTGACTTATTTCCTTTTTTGAAAATTGGTGTTACATTTGGTAGTTTCCATTCACAAGGAACTTTCCAGTACTTAATGATTTATTGAATAAGACAGAGAGTGGCAGCAGTAACTCATTCTTTTCTTCTTTGAGAATTTTCGGTGATATTTTATCAGGGCCAGAGGTTTTGTTTATGTTCGTACTATTTATGGCTGCAAGAATATCACCATGATAGATAGTATAGTTGCTAAGTACTGTGCTATTTGCTTGGTTTGTGGGTACCATTTGGTTTCTGGTGGTGTTTTCTACCGTAAAAACAGACGCAAAGTACTCGTTTAGAATGTTTGCCATTTCAACCTCATTTTCTGTGTTTGCCATTACTCATTTCTAGAGGGCCTATTGATGTCGTCATTACCTTTTTCTTTCTAATGTAGCTGTAAAATTCTTTAGGGTTTGATTTGCATGTATTAGCAATGAGGATCTCCAGTGCTCTTTTGCTCTGTTTGATAAGTCTTTTCGATGTGCGGCATAGGTTTTCGTACTGTAATTTGTCATCATTATTTTGTGTAGTTTTATATTTATGGTATGCCTGTTTTTTGGCTATTAAGTTACTTTTAATTTCACTGGACCACCACTTTGGTTTACTATTACCAGCTGGACGCCTGTTACGTAGTGGCACACATGACTTTACCGCTTCATTAAATTTTTTGGTGAATATTTCCCATGTTTGGTTTATGTCATCTGTTTCAGACATTTGATTCCAGTCTGTAGATGCAAGTAACGCTCTGAGTCTGGTGAAATCTGCTCTACGATAGCCTGGGACCTTTTCTTTGCTTTCTGTTTCTTTCACTTTTTAAGAAGTAATATTAAACTGTATAATTCGATGATCACTGGAACTAAACTCGGGTCCAATTTCAACGTTGTTGACTAGGTTATCATTTGTAGTTAAGATGATCTCTAGGATATTGTTACCTCTCGTTGGGTATTCTACGTGTTGGGAAAGGGCGCTTTCTTGAAGATTCATGTAAAGCTCTTGTCCTGAGTGTGCAGTTAGCGGTTCACCCCACTTTGTTACCGGTAGATTAAAGTCTCCTAAAATTACACTGTCCTCTTCACAACAAATTTCCGCAATTTGATTATAGTTTTTCATCTGTGTTCGCTGACTGTGCTGGAGGGCGATAGATGAGACATATATTTATTTTGTGCGATTTAATACTCAGCTGAACGTAACTAGCATCTATGTTGGTAATACTGGGTTTGGATATATAGGGGGTCCCATTGTCCACTCCATCTAAGTCGGTACCATGTATAATTAATTACCAGGCATTCCCCTATCTGCCACCCAGCAACATGCCAGGTAGTAGTTGGATCCTGCCCCTATTTAAGAAAACTATGGAATGTAACAAATCACTGTGCTTAAGTTTTGTTGATTACAAAAATGCTTTCACCCCAGTGGAGCACATTGCAATTATAAATTCATTGCAAAAACAAAGAGTAAATGAGAAGAATGTAAAACTGCTGGAAAGCATATATAAACACGGAACTGCTACAGTTAAGTTAGAGAAAGACTCAGAAAAAATGAGGATTGAAAAAGGCGTGCGTCAGTGAGGAAAAATTTCACCAAAATTGTTTACAGCATGCCTTCAAAGTAATTTCAGAAAGCTAGATTGGGAGAAAAAAGGAGTAGAGAGAAATGGAAACAGCAACAGACCTATTAGTCCATTCATGGCTGTTTGTCATGGGGAAGGTTATAACAAACAAAACTAACCTATCAGCTAAAGACAAGGACAGAAAAGCAGAATGGCTCCCCCCCACCCACCAAACCCTCCAGCAAAAGGCAGCAGGAGATAGTGAGGACAACTGTGCAGCATAGAAAAAAAGTCATGGAAATTTCATAGGGATGAGGGAAAGGAAATTTTATTCTACAGTCTATCTGAATGGAAGAGCATCATTAACCCGAGGCATCCCATCAATGTATGGGTACGTTGCCATGTTTTGTCACGGTGACACCCGACGACGTACCCATATGTTTTCCAAATGCAAGGACAGTCATTTGCACGTTTTTCAAGTTTCATGGGTGATTTTTGGTAAGCATATGTGGGAGACCTTCAGATACTGCCTGGCCCCACCTGACCCCCTTCCTCCCCGCATGCCATTTTCTCGGCAACTCACCTGTTAGCAGTGACCTGGCCAGTAAAGACGTGTCGCGCCACGGTCTCTCCAATGATGAAATTCACGGTAAAAGTGATTCCTGAGGTGGAGGACAAAGGAAGAAACAAGCCAGAGGAAAAAACAAACAGAAGTGATGAGGTGGTAATGTCGTAAAGGAAGGTGCCATATGTTGATGTGTTTGGTGAGCGAACAACGCTCATATCGCCTATATTATTGTGTGAAAACCAATGTACTCTTGTACTACATATAAATTCGTACCAAATAAATAAATAAATAAATACCAAAATTGCGTGGTCTGAAATAGTTACCCTCCCATGCTACCATTTTCTCTGCAGCCAGACCAGACATAAAGAGCGAGCCAGGTGAGGGTATCCTTACCTGTATCGGGCATTTTTAAGCTCAGGTGGGCGATTTCTCTATGAATTTTCGATGCTTCTCACGAAAAGCGGAGGTTTGTGCCAAAAAAATAAAAAATAAAAGATTCCAAAATTGGTCGGGATTGAGGGGGGTCAGTGGTGGAAAATCGGTCAGGACGTGACGGGTTAAGTCGGCAGTATTTATCGATGTTGTAGGTGGGGCACTCACCATCCACTCGATGTAGTGCTGCTTTGGGTGTCTGCCATTTCCTCTCTTCCTTCCTTACTGTTCTTTCCTTCCTCTTCCTTCTGCCAATATGTGACTTTACACTCCCTCCATACCCTTTTCATAATACAGTGACCAAAACTAAATGCAATACTTCAAGTGCGGGCGTACCTAGGAATTATACAAAGTGAGGACAATATAACTGGATTTATAATCAAATGCCCTACCTAAGAATCCAGTAATATTTTTTCACAGGTTTTATACGTTCTTTGCTTGGGTCTAAATCATTTGTAAACACAGATGGAGAAGACCTAAACTATTGAAGATTTACGTACATATGACACTGTGCTATTCTCAGAAACAGTAGAGACGTTGAAAGAAATGTTAAATGACCTAAACAGAAAAAGTCTCAGAGCAGGGCTATTAAAGATGAACCAGAGCAAAACTAATGTTTAACCAAATATGCCAAATAGCGTCATCGAAATAAATGAAGAAATTCTTGAAGTAGTTGAAAAGTACATTTATTTGGGGAAAATACTAAAGCTAACTAAAGACCATTATAGCAATATATAGATGCATTACAACTGGATGGAAAGCTTTCGGTAAACAAAGAGATATCATGAAAAGTAGGTTGCAAGCATGTATGAAACGAAAAGTTTATAACGAGTGTATAATCCCAGCTATGACGTGCGGGTGTACGACCTGGAAAAATCGATGAAAAAAATAACTAATCTGCTCTCAGAGAGAAATGGGTAGGTCAACGATGGGAATAGCTTTGAGAGACAGAAAGAGATCAACTTGTTGTGGGGGAAATATGATAGTCAGACACATTATCTATCTATATATATACCTAGTATGGCTGCTTGCCCCAAGAAAAGGTAGGTAGCCGAGACGGTCAACACACTTCCAATTTACTCATCCACTCAAACACATTCATTCGCATCTTAGCCCCAGAGGGGAGAAGGGACAGATCCTCACCGCACCACACCGCACGAGAGTCAACTACGCAGTGCAGTCAGTGACATCCGCAGCAGGGCCCAACAGCAAAGCTGGTTTACCTCTGCCGCATCATAATGGACCCATCCCCTTACCCGCACCTGACCTGATCAGCTGATCAGACAAAATGCGGGAGAATATCTCCTCAGGGCTGCGTCATCATTTATTCATTCACAATTTCCATCCATTCATTTCTGTCACACACAGCCACTCTTCCATGCTCAACAGACAACCCTCTTGCATCCAACCCTCTCTTCACACTGTCCATCCATCCTATTCGTGGAATTTTATATTCGAAGATATAAAAGAACAGAAATAGAAGTAGGCAGGCCATGTAGCAAGAATAAGGGATAAGTAATGGAGCAAGAGGCTGACTGGCTGGACTCCAAGAGATTGCAAGCATAACAGAAAAAGCTCAGTGAGGATGTGGAGTGATGAGATAGAGAAGTTTGCAGGCATAACCTGACAGAGATTGGCTCAGTCTTGAAATTCATGGAGAAGTCTGGGGTAGGTCTTTGTTCAGCAGTGCTGAACAAATACTCACACACATCTATCTATCTATCTGTCTATCTATCTATTATATATATGTATATATAATAGGTAGATAAATAGATAAATAGATAGATGGAAATAGACATAGATGTACTGATACCGATAGAGATATATACAGTACACGGTGCCCCAGGAATTGGAGTACTAAGTTCAGGTGACTCCTGAGGTCACTCAGTGGCATAAATGTTCTATGAATCTAACGTTGAATTCGCAATGGTTGAGTTTTTGTTCTTGATGCTCACTGCTGGTTTGTTTGATCGAGCAGTCCCGTCGACCACAGATAAGCAACCACCTTAATGGGGTTGTCCCATATATTACCTACACTTCTGATGTTTTTGCATCTTGGTGTGGCATGTTTTGTGCAGTGCTCCATTATTTGTGTTATGTTGTGCGGGTCTGTTCTACAAGCTGGGTATGTGTCATCTTTGATTTGATCACACCTAACACAAACCTACGCTGGTAGTTGAGGAGGGCTGATCTAAGCCTATCTAGATGAACTCGATCATATCTGTTTAAGGACATCTCCGATGGATGGATGTCAGGAGGGAAGGCATGTAATATAGTGTTCTGATACAGGTGTTGTATTACCCTCCTCATGAAGTCAGTACCGTATGTAGGCATTGCTGCAATGCAAGCGTTGGAATGTCTGGAGGTGGGATATTGTTATAAAGAGTTTGATAACGTTTATGTGATGATTTTATTATGTTCCTAGGTGTGATGTGTATCTCTGTCATGTTAGGACAGTGGCGTTATGTACTGGAACAGGTTGCTGCATTGAATTGTGTGCCACTCCTAACAGGGAGGACTAGTTTCAAAGTGAAAGTGCGCTGTGTGCATGCATTTGGCGCAGTCAGTGGCGATGCATTAGGTGTTCTGTATGATTTCCAAGGTGTTGTTGTGGGTATTAGCTAAGATGGAAGCCCATCCCGGGAAGACAGTTCATCATTAATCTAATTACTGTCTGTAGAGTAAGGAGAATTTTTTTTTGTTTTTCCAAAGTCAGACCCTGTAGTTGCGCTGAGTGCACTGAGTCTAGGAGTGCAACGCCTCTTCATGTCTTGTACAGTCATAAGAAAAACTATCGTTACCCTTCAGAGCTATGCGCTATGACACAACGACGAAGTGTTGTGGAATGACGGGACAGGAAGGTTTGTACAGTGCCCGACAAAACCGACGCCTCTCGCATCGAGCATTACTGAACCTGAAGCCACTGATACAGTCCGGGTGAAGCATCTGGATCTGATTCATGTGTGATCCAACAGATGGGGCAGTCAAGTGGGAGGAGAGGGGAGGGGACTGGGGGATAACAGGCTAAGATGAGACAAGCCTTTGTGTGTGTGTGTGTGTGTGTGTGTGTGTGTGTGTCATGATCAATATCTTATAATTACTCTACATTGCATATCATAATCTATGCTGCATTTATTATCATACGGCAGTTGATTGTTGGATGTATTATGGCACACACAGATGTTGACATAATCAAGACCCTAATAAGATTAGTCTGGTATGACTGTCATGAAAAGGGTATGTTAATGAATGTCATTACAAAGTCACTGAGATACTCAAGGACCGTCCGTGGTTTAGCCCAAGGCTTCGAATTGCGAAAACTGGTAGAGGCCATCCACATGGACGTATGGTGAAATATAGTGTGTGTGTGTGTGTGTGTGTGCCCTCGAGAACATGAGTTTATCTAATAACGTAAATTAAAAAAATGCGTGTCCGTGAGTATAGTGGTACAAACTTAAACTGGCGGCTGGGGTGGTTTTCTGTTAAAATTGTATTCATATGTGTTTACCGTATTTGTGATGCCTTTTACATATATAACAGCCATTTCACATTGCTGGTTTGGGAAACTTAGCACCACTGTACACAGATTGCTGCCCCACCCCAGCCGCCAGTTTAAGTTTGTACCACTATAGTTGTGGTGGTGCGGGGGGGGGGAGGGGCATGTTTGACAGGTGCCATTAAGACGAGATCGAATGATTACTATATATCAGTATACATAGAACGTTTTATACCAGTGCAGTTGATTTATTGCTTATAATAACACTCAGTCCTAACACCAACTTGCAAGCCAATGATGAAGCTCACATGACCAGCAAAATAAAACATTTTTCATATTAGTGAAATGGTCAGCAACACTGTAGTCACTTTGGTAATACATTAATATACTGAAGGTCATGCACACATCTGTTTCCCAACGACTTGATACTATTTATGAGATACTGTGGGAGTAGTGTACACTGTGCCATCTGTTGGATCATACATGAACCAGATCCAGACGATTCACCGACACAGTGTTCGTTCGTTCGTTGTAGATTCGCATCCGCATAGCGGATGCACGGGCCTTATACATTAAGCGGGCCCGTCAGTGTTGTGTGATGTGACCGTGAGAGGGGGCTGTGTGTGTTGCGTGTTGTTCTGTGTATGTGTGTTGTGTGTTCTTGTGTTGTGTTGTCTGTTGTCTCTGTTGTGGTTGTTGTGTGTGTCAAGGGACACAGTGTTGGTGGCTTCGGGTTTAATATAGCGCCAGGCCAGGGGCGTCGGTTTTGTCGGGCACTGTATCATAAACCCGTCAGTGCCGATTATGTGAGACAGATTTTAGAAATTGTGCTTGAGGTAATAAAAGCTAATTAGATCGTTTTGCCTCTGTGCATAGAGACAACACGTTTTGTTATCTGGCACCGAATTCATTAAATAAAATATAACAATGGTGTTGAATCGGTAACACACATGTAGACAGGCAATAAGTATGTGCACCCATGCCAGACGTATGATAGTATTTCAGCCGATACAGGACAAGTTAGTAAATTTCAATGTAATAATGATATGTATTGCTTTCTACATATAATAAATGTTGAGTAGAAGGAAAATAATACATGTTCAGTCTCATTGTTTTAATATTTTAAATAACCATCCCCTGCTTCCAAAACAACCTCTAGATGTCGACGCATGGATGCCACTACTCAGCCGTCACCGTTCGCCCCTCATCGCTTTGCAGCTGTTCCAATGCCTCCACGCATTGCGGACAACAATGTCGCAACTGCGAGCACAGTCATTGGGCATATGCTTGCTCGTATCCACCCAAATGTGCTCAATTGGATTTAAATCGGGTGATTTGGACGGATGTGGCAGCACTTCGATCTCGGTGTTTTGCCTGAACCAATCCCTCACCACAATGGACGTGTGAATTGAACTTTAAAATGTCCTGGATAAAATAAAAAAGCTCTAGTTTGGGGGAAGGCCATGTCCCCGAGCATGCAGAGCGATTATAGCCCCTCGTGTACTCTGCGACGTCTCCATAATGCATAAAATGGATATACTACACCCCATCCACATTAACTCTGAAGCATCCATCTGAAGCATTTAACCACCCATCTAAAGAAACAAATGAACTCGCGCACCCTGCTACACTATCATTAAAAAAAAAAAGAACAGTCGATGCCTATTAGATTTAATACCCTTCAAAATAATTTATTTGTTGTATTCTATAAATAATAAGTGTTTAATAGTAGGAAAATAAACGTGCCGAGTTTCATTATTAATCCCCGGCGGGGTGCTCAGGGTAACGCAAACACAATCTGCCTATCTATTGCCAGATGCCTTAATCCCGTGAGAGGTGGCCACAAAAAATTCGTCTCCATGTCGCCCTGTCCTCCGCCATTTTATTGCCCTGCTCCCAGCTCACACTCCCCTCTCTCTTATACCTCTCCACTCCATCCCATCATCCTAGGCCTCCTCCTCCCTCTCCCCCCTCCACCTCACTCATATACACTCTCCTCATCAGTCTCACTCTCCATCCTCTCCATATGGCCAAACCACCTTGATGTGTTTCTCCTAATGCTTCCTATCACATCCACATCCACTCCACTTCCTCATTCATCAGTCTGTCTCTCCTATATATTTCAACGCCATATGGCTCATTCTTGCTCGTTATTCCAACTCTTGTAATGGGATTGTGATATGGCAACACTAGATAGGGGAGGGGCGAACAGCAAGGACCCGCCCACGTAACCCAGCTAACGTTCGTTTCGCATCGAACATTCCTGGGGGTAACGATAGTTTTTCTTATGACTGTACATGGTCCTTGAAGGTGAGTCCGGTGTCACTGGTCACTCCAAGGATCTTACTGGAGGGTGTGTGTGGCACACATACATTGTTAAGTGTGATGTGAAGGGAGTACCTGTGTTTATGTTTACTGCAGGGGTAGGGGTCTTTTCAAGAATTCTCCCCCAGTATCCCTGCTTGTCGTAAGAGGCGACTAAAAGGGTTGGTGGTGTGTTAGTGCCCCACCCCGTAAAAACAACTAACTAAAAATACAAACGAAGCCTCGGACCAGGACTGACCAAAAGTTGACGAAAAAGGAACGGACAAAGGACGAGGTAAAGATTGCGACTTGGAATGTAATGGGTATGAATGATGAGGTGAGAGAGAGAGATTGTACAGGTGCTTGAGAGTGCGAAAGTGGATATATGTGGAATAACTGAAACTAAATGGCGAGGTGAGAGTGTGAGAGAATGGGAATATGGATGGGGTATATGCGCGGGAGTGGGTGAGAATGAGAGGGCGAAAGAGGGAGTGTGTATTGTTGTGAGCAACAGGTGGAAGGAGAATGTAAGAGAGTATGGATCAGTTGGGTCAAGGATTGTGTGGGTAAGAGTGAAAGTTGGACTACAAATGTGGGCAATTGTGTGCGTGTATGCGCCAACGCAAGATCGTGTAAGTAGAGTGAGAGAAGAGTTTTGGACAAATGTCGAAGCCTGCTTGGAAAAGTTTGATAGGAATGAGAGAGTGTTTCTGATTGGAGATATGAATGGAAAAGTAGGGAATGAGAAGGTGGATGGAGTGGTTGGTGAGTGGGGTGTGCCTGCAGAGGTGGATGAGAATGGCAGTGCTTTATTGGACATTTGTGCCGGGAGGGGGTTGGTGGTAGCTAATACCCTCTTCAGGCACAAAATGATCCAGAGGTATACATGGCGAGTGGTGAGAAGAGAGGACGGTGGAATGAATGAACGGAAGGCAATGATTGACTATGTGTGTGTGGATGAAAGGATGAGAAGATGTGTAATGGATGCAAGAGTATATAGAGGTTGGGGGAGTGGACTTTCTGACCACCACTTAGTGGTGGCCAGAATCAGAATCCAAACAAGTTGGAGGAAGAGAAGAAGGGAAGGACAGGAGGAAGTATTTGTTACAAGGAGGGTAGAAAGGTTACAAGAGGATGGAATAAAGGCTGAATATAAAAGGGAAGTGGAGGAGCGATTGGGTAAATATAGATTGGAGCAGATGGGGGACGTGGAAGGTGTGTGCAAGGTATTCACAGAAGAAATCTGTGCAGCATGTGAGATGGTGTGTGGGGTGAAGAGAAGACGAAAGCGGGTTCAAGGAACAGCATGGTGGACCGAAGAGGTGAGAGAGGCTGTGGCACAAAAGAAGAAAGCATATAATGAGTGGATGAGGAACAGGGGCGACGAAGAAGCTGAGAGACGGACGAGAGAGTTATATGTAGTGAGGAGGAGAGAGGTGAAAAGTTTAGTAAGAGAGAGTAAGAAGAGGGTGGATGAAGAATTTGGAAGGAATTTGAGTGCAAAGTGGAGGGAATGTAAGAAAATGTTCTGGAAGGAGGTAAAGAGAGCTAGACAGGGTGCCAACGAAGTCAGTGGGGGTGTGAAAGATAAAAATGGTAGATTACTAGTGGAGAAGGGAGAAAAAGTAAACAGATGGAGAGAACACTTNAGGATGGAAGTGGTGGAAGCAATGAAGAAAGTTAAAATGGGGAAAGCCCCAGGAATTGATGGAGTGTGTGGTGAAATGCTGAAGCATGGGGGAGAGATAGTAATAGAATGGATGTGGAAGGTGTGCAGATTGGCTTGGGAGGAGGGTAGAGTCCCGGAGGATTGGAAGTCAGGTATAATTATTCCTCTGCACAAAGGAAAAGGGGAAAAAGCAGTGTGTGGGAATCATAGGGGCATTTGCCTTCTCAGTGAAATAGGAAAAGTATATGGTAGGATACTTATTGACAGAGTTAGGGAAATTACTGAGGAATTAGTTGGAGAAGAACAAGGAGGTTTTAGGAAGGGAAGAGGTTGTGTAGTCCAGATATTCATTCTTAGATCCTTATTGGAAAAGTTTCTAGAGAAGGGCAAGAAGTTGTATGCAGGCTTCATGGATCTGGAGAAAGCATATGACAGGGTGGATAGACAAGGTTTGTGGAAGGTATTAAGAATATATGGAGTTGATGGGAAGTTGTTGAAGGCAGTGAAGAGTATGTATGAGGGTGCTAAGGCTGCAGTGCGTGTGGATGGCAAACTGAGTGAATCTTTCCATTTGAAGGTTGGTTTGAAACAAGGATGTGTCATGTCTCCATGGTTGTTCAATCTGTATATGGATGGGGTTATAAAAGAGATACAAGGTCGGGCAGTGGATGTTGG
>JAGKTI010029362.1:1585-12679 GCA_018397915.1 Birgus latro | reverse complement strand
GACACTTAAAGAGAGCTGGTACCTTTGGTTTTCAAGAACAAATAGCTGGAAACATTGTGAGGATCACCGAGACAATTTAAAAAAAAAATTTCTTTTTTTTTTCCTCCAGAAGAAGCCTTGTGACGGTAAAAAAAAAAATATATATCACAATATCAAGGTTTTTGTTACTCCATAAACCGCATTTCCTTAGGTAAAATCTTTCAATTCTGTGATTCCTCTTGTGACGGAATTCTGGATTATTAACTTCTGATTTGTCGATTTTTTTTTTCCCTTATTCGTGAATTCAAGGACAAGAAGTAGTTCAAATTGTGAAATAGTTCCTGCTGATAGCATCCGTTTTGAAGGCAGGTCCATTCTCTTTTTATCTGATGATGGCTGAATAAGCATATTTCTCGGTGAAGACGCTGAATATTCAACTTCCTCAAGTGTTCTCAAAGTTGATTGCAAAACACATTATATTATATTCAGAACTAAGAAGACACTTATGAGGGTAAAAATGTCACATTTATGAAAGATAACAAGAAGTCGACTGACACGTAATGGGTGCTGGCACCTTAGGTTTTCAAGAACAAACAGCTTGAAACATTGTGAGGATCACCGAAACAATTTAAAAACTTCATTTTTTTCTCTCCAGAAGAAACTGTTTAAAGCTACGACGAACCTCGTGGCGGTAAAAAAAAAAAAAAACATTATCAAATTATCAAGGTTTCTCTTACTCAATAAACCACATTTCCTCAGGTAAAATCTTTCAATTCTGTGATTCCTCTTGAGACGGAATTCTGGATTATTAACTTCTGATTTGTCGATTTTTTTTTCCCCCTTATCCCTGAATTCAAGGTCAAGAAGTCGTCTAAATTGTGAAATAGTTCCGGCTGATAGCATCCGTTTTGAAGGTAGGTCCATTCTCTTTTTATCTAATGATGGCTGAATAAGCATATTTCTCGGCGAAAACGCTGAATATTCAACTTCGTCAAATGTTCCCAAAGATCATTTCAAAACACATTATATTACATTCAGAACTAAGAAGACACTTGTGAGGGTGAAAATATCACATTTACGAAGCATAACAAGAAGTCGCCTGACACGTAAAGAGTGCTAGCACATTAAGTTTTTAAGAACAAATAGCTAGAAACATTGTGAGGATCATCGAAGCAATTAAAAAACTTCATTTTTTTCCCTCCAGAAGATGTAGTTTAAAATTACGTCGTTCCTCATGGCGGTAAAAAAAAAAAAAAAAACGAACATTATCACAATATCAAGGTTTCTGTTACTCCATAAACTACATTTCCTCACGTAAAATCTTTCAATACTGTGATTCCTCTTGAGACGGAATTCTGGATTATTAACTTCTGATTTTTCGAATTTTTTTTCTCTTATCCGTGACTTCAAGGACAAGAAGTAGTGCAAATTGTGAAAGAGTTCCGGCTGATAGCATCTTTTTTGGAGGTAGGTCCATTCTCTTTTAATCTAATAATGGCTGAATAAGCGTATTTCTCGGCGAAAACGCTGAATGTGCAACTTCCTCGAGTGTTCTCAAAGTTGATTGTAAAACCCATTATATTATATTTAGAACAAAGAAGACATTTGTGAGGGCGAAAAAGTCACATTTATGAAGTATAACACGAAGTCGACTGACACGTAAAGAAAGCTGGTACCTTTGGTTTATAAGAATAAATATCTTGAAACATTTTAAGGATCACCGAATCAATTTAAAAAGTTCATTTTGTTTTTCTCCAGAAGTAGTTTAAAATTTCGTCCTACTTAGTAGCTTAAACAAAAACCACAATATAAAGGTTTATGTTACTCCAAAAAACACATTTCTTTAGGTAAAATTTCTCACTACTGTGACTCCTCTTGAGACGGAATTCTCGATTATTAACTTGTTATTTGTCGTTTTTTTTTCCCCTTAGACGTAATTTCACGGACAAGAAGTAGTGCAAATTGTGAAATAGTTCCGACTGATAGCATCCGTTTTGGAGGTAGGTCCATTCTCTTTTAATCTAATGAGTGCTGAATAAGCATATTTCTGGGCGATAACGCTGAATATGCAACTTGATCAAATGTACTTAAAGTTATTTCCAAAACACATGATATTGTATTCAGAACTACGAAGACACTTGTGAGGGAGAAAATGTTATTTTTATGAGAGATAAGAAGTCGATTGACACGTAAAGAGAGCTGGTACCTTAGGTTATCAAGGATAAATACCTTGAAACATACAGGATCACCGAATCAGTTTAAAAACTTTCATTTTCATGTTTTTTTTTTCTCCCGAAGAAGCAGTTTAAAATTAAGCCGTGCCTTGAGGCGGTAAAAAAAAAAAAAAAAACATCAAAATTACAAGGTTTCTGTTACTAAATAAACAACATTTCCTTAGGTAAAATCTTTCAATTCTCTGATTCCTATTGAGACGGAAATCTGGATTATTAACTTGTTATTTGTCGATTTTTTTCCCCACGTAGACGTGACTTCACGGACAAGAAGTAGTGTAAATTGTGAAATAGTTCCGACTGATATCATTCATTTTAGAGGTAGGTCCATTCTCTTTTAATATAATGATGGTTGAATAAGCTTATTTTCGGCGAAAACGCTAAATATTCAACTTCCTCAAGTGTTCTCAAAGTCGATTGTAAAACACATTAAGTTATATTTAGAAGTAATAAGACACGTGAGGGTGAAAATGTCACATTTTTGAAGGATAACAAGAAGTCGACTGACACTTAAAGAGAGCTACCACCTTAGGTATTTAAGAACAAATAGCTTGAAACATTTCGAGGATCACCGAGACAATTTTTAAAAAATAAAAAATCTTCAGAAACAGTTTAAAATTACGTCGAGCCTCATGGCGGTAAAAAAAAAAAAAATATCAAAATATCAAGGTTTCTGTTACTCCATAAACCACATTTCCTCAGGTAAAATCTTTCAATACTGTGATTCCTCCTGAGACGGAATTCTGGATTATAAACTTCTGATTTGTCAATATTTCTTTTCCCTTATCCCTGACGTCAAGGACAAGAAGTAGTGCAAATTGTGAAACAGTTCCGGCTGATAGCATCTGTTTTGGAGGTAGGTCCATTCTCTTTTAATCTAATGATGGCTGAATAAGCGTATTTCTCGACGAAAGCGCTGAATATGGAACATCCTCGAATTTCCTCAAAGTTGATTGTAAAACATATTATATTATATTCAGAACTAAGAAGACATTGTGATTGTGAGAAAGTCACATTTATGAAGGATAACAAGAATTCGACTGACACGTAAAGATAGCTGTTACCTTTGGTTTTTAAGAACAAATAGTTTGAAACATTGTGAAGATCACCGAATCAATTCTAACACTTCATTTTTTTTTTCTCCAGCAGTAGTTTAAAAATACGTCCAGCCTCGTGGCTTCAAAAAAATAAAAAATAAATAAAATTCACAATATCAAGGTTTGTGTTACACCAAAAACCTCATTTACTTAGTTAAAATCTCTCACTACTGTGATTCCTTTTGAAACCGAATTCTGGATTATTAACTTATTTGTCGATTTTTTTTTCCCCTTAGACGTGATTTCACGTACAAGAAGAAGTGCAAATTGTGAAATAATTCCGGTTGATAGCATCGCTTTTGGGGGTATGTCCATTCTCTTTTAATCTAATGATTGCTGAATAAGCGTATTTCTCGGCGAAAGCACTGAATATGCTACTTCCTCAAATTTTACTCAGAACTAAAAAGACACTTGTGAGTGTGAAAATGTCACATTTATAAAGGATAACAAGAAGTCGACTGGCACATAAAGAGTGCTGGCAAATAGGTTTTTAAGAACAAATAGCTTGAAAAATTTTGAGGATTACCCAAACAATTAAAAAACTTCATTTTTTTTTCTCCAGAAGAAAAAGTTTAAAATTACGTAGAACTTCGTAGCGGTAAAAAAAGAAAAAAAGAAAAAATAGAACATTATCACAATATCAAGATTTCTGTTACTCTATAAACCACATTTCCTCAGGTAAAATCTTTCAATTCTGTGATTCCTCTTGAGACGGAATTCTAGAATATTTTCTGATTTTTCGATTTCCCCCCCCTTTTCGTGATTTGAAGGACAAGAAGTAGTGCAAATTGTGAAATAGTTCCAGCTGATAGCATCTGTTTTGGAGGTAGGTCCATTCTCTTTTAATCTAATGATGGCTGAATAAGCGTATCTCTCGGCGAAAACGGTGAATATGCAACTTCCTCCAGTGTTCTCAAAGTTGACTGTAAAACACATTATATTATATTCAGAACTAAGAAGACAATTGTGAGGGTGAAAATGTCACATTAATGAAGGATAACAAGAAGTTGACTGACACGTAAAGAGAGCTGGTACCTTTGGTTTTCAAGAACAAATACAGTAGCTTGAAACATTGTGAGGATCATCGAGACAAGTTAAAACTTCAATTTTCTTTTTTTTTTCTCCAGGAGAAGCAGTTAAAAATTACGTCGAGCCTCGTGGCGGTAAAAAAAAAAAAATCGAACATTATCACAATATCAAGGTTATTGTTACTACATAAACCATATTTCCTCAGGTAAAATCTTTCAATACTGTGATTCCTCCTGGGACGGAATTCTGGATTATAAACTTCTGATTTGTCGATTTTTTTTTCCCCTTAGACATGATTTCACGAGCAAGAAGTAGTGCAAATTGTGAAATAGTTCCAGCTGAGAGCATCTGTTTTCGAGGTATGTCCATTCTCTTTTAATCTAATGATTGCTGAATAAGTGTATTTTTCGGCAAAAGGCACTGAATATGCAACTCCCTTAAATGTTCTCAAAGTTGACTGTAAAACCCATTTTATTATATTCAGAACCAAGAAGACACTTGTGAGTGTGAAAAAGTCACATTTTTGAAGGATAACAAGAACTCCATTGACACGTAAAGTTAGCTAGTACCTTTGGTTTTTAAGAACAAATAGCCTGAAACATTGTGACGATCACAGAATCAATTTAAAAATTTCAATTTTTTTTCTCCATCAGTAGTATAAAATTTCGTCCAACCTAGTAGCTTAAAAAAAAAATCACAATATAAAGGTTTGTGTTACACCAAAAAACACATTTCCTTAGGTAAAATTTCTCACTACTGTGACTCCTCTTGAGACGGAATTCTCGATTATTAACTTGTTATTTGTCGTTTTTTTCCCCCTTAGACGTCATTTGACGGACAAGAAGTAGTGGAAATTGTGAAATAGTTCCGACTGATAGCATCCATTTTGGAGGTAGGTCCATTCTCTTTTAATCTAATGAAGGCTGAATAAGTATATTTCTCGGCGAAAACGCTGAATATGCAACTTGATCAAATGTACTCAAAGTTGCTTCTAAAACACATTATATTGTATTCAGAACTAAGAAGACACTTGTGAGGGTGAAAATGTCGCATTTATGAAAGATAAGAAGTCGATTGACACGTAAAGAGAGCTGGTACCTTAGGTTATCAAGAACAAATACCTCGAAACATTCAGGATCACCGAATCAATTTAAAAACTTCAATTTTCTTTTTTTTCCCCTCCAGAAGCAGTTTAAAATTACGTCGTGCCTTGCGGCGGTAAAAAAAAAAAAAAAAAATCACAATAACAAGGTTTCTGTTACTAAATAAACCACATTTCCTGAAGTAAAATCTTTCAATTCCGTGATTCCTATTGAGACGGAGTTCTGGATAATTAACCTGTTATTTGTCGATTTTTTCTTCCACATAGACGTGATTTCACGGACAAGAAGTAGTGTAAATTGTGAAATAGTTCCGACTGATATCATTCGTTTTAGAGGTAGGTCCATTCTCTTTTAATATAATGATGGATGAATAAGCTTATTTCTCGGCGAAAACGCTGAATATTCAACTTCCTCAAGTGTTCTCAAAGTTAATTGTAAAACATATTATCTTATATTTAGAAGTAAGAAGACAAATGAGATTGAAAATGTCACATTTATGAAGGATAACAAGAAGTCGACTGACACGTAAAGAGAGCTGCCACCTTAGGTTTTTAAGAACAAATAGCTTGGAACATTTTGAGGATCACCGAGACAATTTTTAAAAAAAATCTCCAGAAACAGTTTTAAAATTACGTCGAGGCTCGTGGCGGTAAAAAAAAAAAAATATCAAAATATCAAGGTTTCTCTTACTCCATAAACCACACATAATCACGTAAAATCTTTCAATACTGTGATTCCTCCTGAGACGAAATTCTGGATTATAAACTTCTGATTTGTCGATTTTTCTTTTCCAATATCCCTGACGTCAAGGGCACGAAGTAGTGCAAATTGTGAAACAGTTCCGGCTGATAGCATCTGTTTTGGAGGTAGGTCCATTTTCTTTTAATCCAATGATGGCTGAATAAGCGTATTTCTCGGAGAAAACGCTGAATATGCAACTTCGTGTTCTCAAAGTTGATTGTGAAACACATTATATTATATTCAAAACTAAGAAGACAACTGTGAGGGTAAAAATGTCAAATTTATGAAGGATAACAAGAAGTCGACTGACACGTAAAGAGAGCTGGTACCTTTGGTTTTCAAGAACAAATAGCTTGAAACATTGTGACGATCACCGAGACAATTTAAAAACTTCAATTTTCTTCTTTTTTTCTCCAGAAGAAGCAATTTCAAACTTCGTCGAGCCTTGTGGCGGTAAAAAAAAAAAAAAAAATCACAATATCAAGGTTTCTGTTACTCCATAAACCATATTTCCTTATGTAAAATTTTTCAATTCAGTGATTCCTCTTGAGACGGAATTCTGGATTATTAACTTCTGATTTGTCGATTCCCCCCCCCCTTATCCGTGAATTCAAGGACAAGAAGTAGTTCAAACTGTGAAATAGTTCCGGCTGATAGCATCCGTTTTGGAGGTAGGTCCATTCTCTTTTAATCTAATGATGGCTGAATAAGCATATTTCTCGACGAAAACGCTGAATATTCAACTTCCTCAAGTCTTCACAAAGTTGATTGTAAAGCACATTATATTATATTCAGAACTAAGAAGATACGTGAGAGTATAAATGTCACATTTATGAAAGATAAGAAGTCGACTGACACGTAATGGGTGCTGTCATTTTAGGTTTTCAAGAACAAACAGCTTGAAACATTGTGAGAATCACCGAACTAATTAAAATAATACAATTTTGCTTTTCCTCCAGTAGAAGAAGTTTAAAATTATGTCGAACCTCGTGGCTGTAAAAAAATATATATATATTCACAATATCAAGGTTTTTATTACACCATAAACCACATTTCCTTAGGTAAAATTTCTCAATTTTGTGATTCCTCTTGAGACGTAATTCTGGATTATTAGCTTCTGCTTTATCGATTTTTTTCTTCCTTAGCCGTGACTTCAAGGACAAGAAATAGTGCAAATTATGAAACATTTCCGGCTGATAGCATTCATTGTGCGTAGGTCCATTCTCTTTTAATCTAATCATGGCTGAATAAGCGTATTTCTCGGCGAAAACGCTCAATATGTAACTTCCTCAAGTGTCCTTAAGGTTGACTGTAAAACACATTATATTATATTCAAAACTAAGAAGACACTTGTGAGGGTGAAAATGTCACATTTATGAAAGATAAGAAGTCGACTGAAACGTAAAGAGAGCTGGTACCTTAGGTTTTCAAGAACAAATACCTTTAAACATTGACAGGACCACCGAATCAATTTAAAAACTAATATTCTTTTTTTTTCTCCAGAAGAAATATTTTAAAATTACGTCGTGGCATGCGGCGGTAAAAAAAATATAAATAAATAAATAAAAAATCACAATATCAAGGTTTCTGTTACTCCATAAACCACATTTCCTTTGGTAAAATCTTTCAATACTGTGATTTCTTTCGAGACGGAGTTCTGAATTTTTAAGTTCTTTTTTGTCAATTTTTTTTGCCCCTTAGACGTGATTTCACGGACAAAAAGTAGTGCAAATTGTGAAATAGTTCCGGCTGATAGCATCCATTATGTACGTATGTCCATTCTCCTTTAATCTAATGATGGCTGAATAATTGCATTTCTCGGCGAGAACGCTCAATATGTAACTTCCTCAAGTGTCCTCAAGGTTGACTGTAAAACAAATTATATTATAATCAGAACTAAGAAGACACTTGTGAGGGTGAAAATGTCTCATTTATAAAAGATAAGAAGTCGATTGAAACGTAAAGAGAGCTGGTACCTCAGGTTTTCAAGAACAAATACCTTGAAACATTAACAGGATCACCGAATCAATTTAAAAACCAATTTTTTTTTCTCCAGAAGAATCATTTTAAAATTACGTCGTGGCTTGCGGCGGTAAAAAAAAATAAATAAATAAATAAATAAATAAAATAATCACAATATCAAGATTTCTGTTACTCCATAAACCACATTTCCTTGGCTAAAATCTTTCAATTCTGTGATTTCTCTAGAGACGGAATTCTGTATTTTTAAGTTCTTTTTTGTCGATTTTTTTTTACCTTAGACGTGATTTCACGGACAAAAAGAAGTGCAAATTGCGAAATAGTTCCGGCTGATAGCATCCTCTTTGGAGGTAGGTCCATTCTCTTTCATTCTAATCATGGCCGAATAAGCGTATTTCTCGGCGAAAACACTCAATATTCAACTTCCTCAAGTGTTCTCAAAGATGATTGTAAAACACACTATATTATATTTAGAACTAAGAAGACAATTGAGGGTGAAATGTCACATTTATGAAGGATAACAAGAAGTCCATTGACACGTATAGAGACCTGCAACTCAGGTTTTTAAGAACAAATTGCTTGAAACATTGGAAGGATCACCGAGACAATTTAAAAACATTTTTTTTTCCTCCAGAGGAAGCAGTTTAAAATTACGTCGAGCCTTGTGCCGGCAAAAAAAAAATAATAATAATAATAATAATTATCACAATATCAAGGTTTCTGTTACACCATAAACCACATTTCCTTAGGAAAAATCTTTCAATACTAATTCCTCCTGAGACGGAATTCTCTATTATACAATTCTGATTTGTCAAATTTTCTTTTCCCTTATCCCTGACGTCAAGGACAAAAAGTAGTGCAAATTGTGAAATATTTCCGGATGATAGCATCTGTTTTGAAGGTAGGTCCATTCTCTATTAATCTAATGATGGCTGAATAAGCGTATTTCTCGGACAAAACCCTGAATATCCAACTTCCTCAAGTGTTGTCAAAGTTGATTGTAAAACACATTATATTATATTCAGAACTAAGAAGACATGTGAGTGTGAAAATGTCACATTTATGAAGGATAACAAAAACTCGATTGACTCGTAAAGAGAGCTGGTACCTTTTGCTTTCAAGAGCAAATAGCTTGAAACATTGTGAGGATCACCGAAACAATTAAAAAATGTCAATTTTCTTTTTTTTTCCCAGAAAAAACAGTTTAAAATTACATCGTGCCTTGTGGCGGTAAAAAAAAAAAAATCACAACATCAAGGTTTCTGTTACTCCATAAAGCACATTTCCTTAGGTAAAATCTCTCAATTCTGTGATTCATCGTGAGACGGATTTATGGATTATTAACTTCTGATTTGTCGATTTGTTTCCCTTATCCGTGAAAACAAAGACAAGAAGTAGTTCAAATTGTAAAATAGATCCGGCTAATAGCATCTTTTTTGGAGGTACGTCCATTCTCTTTTAATCTAGTGATGCCTGAATAAGCGTATTTCTCGAAGAAAACGCTCAATATGCAACTTCCCCAAGTGTTCTTAAAGTTGCTTGTAAAACACATTATATCATATTCAGAACTAAGAAGACAAGTGATGGTGAAAATGTCACATTTATGAAGGATAACAAGAAGTCGATTGACACGTAAAGAGAGCTGGTACCTTTGATTTTCAAGAACAAATAGCTTGAAACATTGTGAGGATCACCGAGACAATTTAAAAACTTTAATTTTCTTTCTTTCTTTTCTCTAGAAGTCGCAGTTTAAAATTACGTCGAGCCTTGTGGCGGTAAAAAAAAAAATACCACAATATCAAAGGTTCTGTTACTCCATAAACCACATTTCATTAGGTAAAATCTTTCAGTTCCGTGATTCCTCTTGAGACGGAATTCTGAATTATTGACTCCTGACTTGTCCATTTTTTTTTTTCCCTTATCCGTAAATTCAAAGACAAGAAGTAGTTCAAATTGTGAAATAGTTCCGGCTGCTAGAATCCATTTTGGAGGTAGGTCCATTCTCTTTTTATCTAATGAAGACTGAATATGCATATTTCTCGGCGAAATCGCTGAATATTCAAATTCAAGTGTTCTCAAAGTTGATTGTAAAACACATTATATTATATTCAGAACTAAGAAGACACTTTTGAGGGTAAAAATGTCACATTTATGAAAGATAACAAGAAGTCGACTGACACGTAATGGGTGCTGACACCTTAGGTTTTCAAGAACAAACAGCTTGAAACATTGTGAGGATCACCGAAACAATTTAAAAACTTTTTTTTTTCTCCAGAAGAAGCAGTTTAAAATTACGTCGAACCTCGAGCGGTAAAAAAAAAAAAAAAAAAAGATTATCACAATATCATCGTTTCTGTTACTCCATAAACCACATTCCCTCAGATAAAAACATTCAATTCTGTGATTCCTCTTGAGACGGAATTCTGGATTATTAACTTCTGATTTGTCAATTTACTTTTTCCTCTTATCCCTGAATTCAAGGACAAGAAATCGTCTAAATTGTGAAATATATCCGGCTGATAGCATCCGTTATCGAGGTAAGTCCATTCTCTATTTATCTAATGAAGGCTGAATAAGCAGCTTTCTAGGCGAGAACGCTGAATATTCAACATCCTCAAATTTCTCAAAGTTGATTGTAAAACACATTATATTACATTCAGAACTAAGAAGACACTTCTGAGGATGAAAATGTAAAATTTATGAAGGATAACAAGAAGTCGACTGAAACGTAAAGAGTGCTAGCACATTAGGTTTTTAAGAACAAATAGCTTGAAACATTGTGAAGATCACCGACACAATTTAAAAACTTCTTTTTTTTTTTTCTCCAAAAGAAGTAGTTTAAAATTACGTCGAACTTCATTGCGGTAAAAAAAAAAAAAAAAAAAAAACGAACATTATCACAATATGAACGTTTCTGTTACTCCATAAACCACA
>JAGKTI010029361.1:0-12679 GCA_018397915.1 Birgus latro | reverse complement strand
TTGCGCCAAAATTAAATTATTATGATAGGCGTATGTACAATCACTCGTTTGCTCGTCACGCACTCACAAAACACACTTTACTTGTTGTATAATATCCCTCAACTCCCTCCTCCTCTTCTGAAAGGAGGGTAATGGACTGTTGGAGAATGGCATCTTCATCCTACAGTCCACTACGTTCACATTTAAGAAGTGGAAATGACTCTACCGTAACCAGCTCCTTTAACTGCGTCATTATGGTGACGTCTGCCTCATTCTGCTCTTGCTACCACCAAATGTCATTTCAATGCTTGGGAGCGATTTTTCCATTTGAAGAGGTAAGATATAGCTTTCGTTAATCCTACTGTATAAGAGGTCTTTAGCATATTAAAAGTCGCCTGGAAGTAGGAAAAAAGAAAAGCAACAAAGTCCTCTAACTGAAGGGTTTAACAGCTGCAGTGTGGTAGTTTCGTCATGTGAGGATAATAGGAATTACATCACTGAGTTCTACCCTTCATCCCCCCCCCCCATAAAAATAAGTAAATTAATAGATATGTAAATTTAACTAAAAGTCTGGTTACAAGAAGATGGGATAATAATAGTTCCTACATCGAATGGGTTAATGGCTGTTATTTTCTACCACCTAAGCACATGAATTATCCCGCAGACGGAGGTAAATCGGGTGGTGATTGCAATATAAGAAAAATGAAATAGTCCTCTTATTTTGCGGGGTCAATAAAGCAAGTAAACAGATTGATATGAGCGAAGTGGATTAAATTAGTGAAACAAAACTAAGAACTAAATCCTGAAAGGTTAGTTGTGAAGACATGAAAGTGCCGAAAACTGGCTGAATATGTCTGAAGGCCTTATCACGATGCCCCTTGGTGTAGGACAGGTATTATGGTTTTATACACCATTAAACAAAAGTGATACCGGAAAGTTCTGAAGCTGCTGGCAAGAATTTTGTTTGTTTTGGATAACAAACATATTTCACTGAAATTCCTGTTTAAAAGATACCCGTAATGCGACAGACTTAGGGAAACATTATTAATATAAACTTAAATCATGACTTGAAATACTAATGAAAAACACTATATCTATGAACAAAATTTAGAATTTTAAAGAAGATCAAAGTCTCTTGGTAAAAGAAAAAGAAAGACAGAGCTACATCCTACCTGAAAGGCCACTCCTACGATTGTAAAAAGATGGTCGCTAAGTCTCACTATTTTCCTTGGTGCACGAAGCTGCGCCTGCCCGCCATCTAGAGGATTACCCTTTAGAAAGAGTTCAATCCACTGGGGAATGAAGGCACTGAGTTTACCCAATACAACACCTTAAGCCAAGTCGTCACCCCTGGCTGCTTTTCTCTGAACTTTAAAACTTGGTACTTGACGTAATATACTTTATGTTTTGGTTTGGTTAGGGAAGTATGTACGAGTATAATATTTTTGACTCTTTATCTTAAAATTTGGTACTCGACATTCACAACCTTCATGACCTGGTTTGCTTAGGGAAGTATGTACGGACCTCTGCCTGAAATAAATGTTTCCACCCATTTTTGACTTTGATATATAACATTGGATTAAAACAAAATTATTAATCCAGCGAGGAAAATGAGAAGACTGTTATCAATCTCACACGGCTCTGTGTCTACGCTACGCTTTAAAATTCAGCGTGTCTGTCCTCCGATGCTCTGTCCATCAGTCTTTGTAATGCAGTTTCTAAACAACTGGATGGATTTTAAGGAAACGGCATGATTAGCAATATTGTGAGATGTCTGTCACCAGTTATCGGAATGTGGAAATGTGAATTTTTAAGGAGAAATTTTTAAAGAGTACTGGATAATGTATTTACCCTTATGTGGCTGATGCCCGGCCATATCAAAGGCATTGGTTGTATAAGGGGCATAATTTTTTTCCCTCCTTCTGTAAAAGTAATGTTTATTGCACCATGAAAAATAACAGAGAAATCAGCATAGGAAATGGGCTAAGAAGAGAGTAAAACTGCACCTCACCTCCGTGCTGTTATGCCGGGGGTCACTGCCAGAGGAGACCAATGGAGGAAAAGAAAATGAAAACAGAGGGACGGGGCCGCCAGAGAAAAATGCGGGAGAGAGAGAATCCGTTTGTTTGAAGCCTGACAAACAGAAGCTTGTACAGAACTGACTGGAATCCACAAGTACCCCACCTGAACCCCTCCAAGTGAAGTAACAGCACACACGTCCTTTTGTCCTCGCCTGCCACCCTCATGGCCACTGGCAGAGTAGACAGGGGGGAAACAGGGGTGTTCTATTTTTAAACTAACTTGGTTTAGAATTTTTACCTCTCCATCTTTAATATTGAGCTGTAGCAATATATGAATACCAGAATATGATACTATGGTTCTTTTACCTTAACTTGGCCCAGATTTTCTTTTTAGGAAGTTCAGTGGTAGAAAATGGCAATTCTGCAGCTCTACATCCTTTTCATGGTACTTTTTGTCATTAATGTTATTCTTGTGTTAAACTATTGGTACTATTCTGAAATCAAAAGGGAGAATTGAAAATTTTTGGCCAGATACTTTAGAGTAAATAGAGGATGGTGACAAAGAAGTGACATGGAAAAGATGTAGAGGAAAGAACTACTTTTTTTTTTTACCTTTGAACTACGCGATAAAAGCTGCCAAAGGACGAAAATCTGGGCCAACTTACGGTGACAGGCCTATTGTATTGCTAAACATTCTTTTGTTTGACCCCCTCTGTCCTGTAGGATGATTTTATATAGTTTATTCCTCTTACTTTCGAGCAACTTCATTCAGCCTAGGGAGGGCTGCTCTTACTGGTGCAGTTTATGAAAGCTAATTTATTTCAAACTTTCCAGGTCAAAAAGTCTCTCCTGAGCTGAATAAAAATGGAAAGCAGCTGTAAAATAAAACCAATGTTACCAGAATGAATGGGTAAAATTCCGTGTATGACTGCTTGTTTACATTTTCATATTCCCAGTTACAAGTAAACACTTCACAGTCAAATCAGAGAGATTATTAAAGTCGAAAATACACCCAAACAAAGCTATTTCTAGAGGTAAATGATTACAATGGATATTTACAATTATATTAAGAACTGGATGAGATCTTTTATGAATATGATCCCAGGGGACACTTCAGAAAGATCGTAAATTCAATGAAGAATAGAGAATTATGGATGTGTGCGAAGGAAAGACTGGTATGAAGAGACAGACAAGGAAGGATAGGGAGATGGGAAGCTAGGAACACATGGCACGAGGCGAAGTGTAAATTCAAAGGAGGAGAGGAGATTGGTGTGGTACTGGCATGTGTGGAATGAAAGCAGTGAAGAGTGAGACAGAGGCAAGGAATGATATATAAGGAAGAAAGAAATGGCATGAGAGACAGGCTACGCTGAGGTCGAGAGAGAGATGGTAGAAAGGGGTAAACATGCAGAAAGAAAGTGTGGTAGACAGAAGAGGAGGGTAAAAATAATGGAGACAATACTGTAATACTGTGTACGTGATAGGAAAGAGGTGAAGGTAAGGGCCGAACAGGGGGAAGAGATACTTGTATAGGAAGAGATACTGTATATTGATGAAGAGGTAGAAGGGATAGAACGACGAGAAACCATGGCTTATCTCTGGAGGGGGGAATATTCAGTGATGTAAATATTAATTGTGGTACAGCGTGTGGAAAGATGGAAAGGATAGAGTAATACTGAGTGACAGAAACACAAGGAAAGAGAGATGTGGACAAAAGAGAAGACTTGAAGGAAGAGAGAGATTTAGAGGGAGAGTGTGACATGGAAACCTGGACACATGGCAGAAGCAGGAGTGTAAATTTAATGAAGCAGAAAAGATTTGTGGAGGACAAGACATCTGAGGAAGGACTAGGGTAAACGGTGACAGACACACATTGAAAGAGAGACGTAAACGAGGGGAGAGGCAGACGAGAAGAAATTTAGAAAAAGAACAGTATAATCGTATATAATGAAACGCGAGGGATCATAATAGTAAGAGGAGGGTAAATTCAGTGACGATGATATGGTTATGGTGTGTGCGTGTGTGTAAGAAAACAGTTGAGTAAGAAATGAGAGATATGGAGGCATAAAGAGATGGAAGTGAGGGAAAGAAATGCATGAAGATGAAAATAGAAAGATGTAGGCAGGAGATTAAACTGTTTGGGTGCGAGGAGGTTATTATGTAGGGTGTGTTTGGTGAGAAAAAGGAAGAGATTGAGGGAGGCACAGGAAAGGGATTTTTTTATTTATTTTAAAGAAAAGAGAGAGGGATGGGGAGACGTGCAGGATGAAAGGGATCGGTAGGCAGAAAAAAGATAGAAAATTCAATAAGTGCGAGGGATTTGTGCATAGTTAGGGAGAGACCTGAGGGAGAAGGCAGATATACAGGTAGCTGGGAAGGTAGATAGCATGGTCAGGAGGAAGGTAGGTAAGTAGGTAATTACGTACGCAGGTAGATATGTAATTACACTAGGACGATAGGTAGACAGATGGATAGATATGTAGTTAGGTATGTAGGCAGGTAAATAGCAATATAGTTACGTAGATGGGGAATAGTTCAGTGAGACCTGGGCAAAATACTAGAACGTGTACCAAGATGGAAGGGCGAAAAAAGGTGAAGGGCGGAAGACATACAAAAAACGAAAGGTGTATTAGAAGGAAGACAAGTATATAAAAAAAAAAATGCGTGTAAGCAGACATGGCCTTCAGAGATGTGCCTTGAAAGAGAAATGGACATGCAAGGGATGTGTATGAAAGGAGACGTGGACCTTCAACGAGATATGCCTAGAAGGAGAAATGGTCATGCAGAGAGATGTGTTTCGAAGGAGAAATGACCATACACAGCGATGCTAATGTAAAGAGAAATGTGCTGTACATTGAGAGAGACGTGTTCGAAGGGAAAATTGAAGATGCAGAGGGATGGTTATAGGAAATGAGATGCACTGTATGTAGAGGGTGATGTGAAAGGAAGGAGAGGTGAATATGCCGAGAGATGTGTACTGAAGAGATGGACACGCGGAGAGACATGCATGGAAGGAGAGATAGACATGATGAGAGATATGGAGAGACAGAGAGGAAATTTAAAACAGGGAAAAGGTACTGACAGGGCGGAGCTGAAGGGAACGAAGAAGTACAAGGTAGAGAAGAAATGTGAAGGAGAAAGGTGTACGAAAGAAGACATTGAAAGAGAGAGAGAGAGAGAGAGAGAGAGAGAGAGAGAGAGAGAGAGAGAGAGAGAGAGAGAGAGAGAGAAATCTATCGGCTATCTGGGTCAACGTTATACTGAGTAATTTTGCCCCCTAGCCTGTCATCTGTTTCACATATGTCTTGTTGTCCTATATTTTCACACCTTTGATAATGAATTTTTGCTTTATAAATAACCTTCATTATTGCGCCTGCGATATCTCATTTTATTATTGTTTGATCCCAGAATCAGAAAAATGGATTAGAATAAAATTACATGTTTTAATATTCCAGGCTCCTATGACTCACTCTCAGCTGAATAAAACATCATATGTGGCTTTAACCTGACTAGATTTTGAGTGTTAATTCTTCAGTCTGAGAGCGTAGAGTATTTTTAAATGATTCTTACTTTCTCAAGGCAGTTTAATTTAGCATTGGAAGGCCTTTTCGAACTGGAGAGGTTAAATATAGACTTTATTTAACCCTTTGCTACAAGAGGTTTCTCCATAGACGAATACAATCATCTGGAGGTAGCAAGAAATAATCAGTAAAACACGTCATCGGATTGAAGTGGTTAATGGTATCAGTCCTAACACTCCGAGGATCCTATGACCTACTCTCAGGTAAATAACATCGTCTGCCGTTAGGTGGAATGAAGAGCGCGAGATGAGGCGACCTTGAGTTAACAGGACAAAAGCATGTTATTGTGATTAGTTTTAGCCCCTTCAGTAGCATGATCGATTTAATATTCTTGTTACCTCCAGAAGACTTTATTTAAACAGAGAAGATATCTTGAAATGAATGGGTTATCGAAGACTTTATCTAACCCCTCTAGCTCAAAATGTCTCTCGTATATAAAGAGTTAGGAAAAGAGCAACGCTGATGTTTAAATGTGAGGGAATTCTATTAAACACTGATTTAAAAGTGACTATTATGCCAACACCAGCACTTCCGTGTTTATTCGCTGTCCTGGCCAGTGGTTTTACCTGTGAAAGCCTTTACTTTTTTCACTGTCACCGCAATACGCTGCTGCAGTGTGGCCTTCAAACTTTCAGACAGCTGAACACGACCCAGATAAGTGCTTTGCGTTCGGACACGCTCCTACCCCAGACTTCATCATTACAGTATTTTATTTCCACAACCGAGTATTACTCGCGTTATGTAATACCTTCATTAACATCGTAATTCTATACTCTTGTATTTTTCTTATGTCGGACATTAATTAATAATTATGTATCCTAAAATTACTTTCGATATGTAGGCATTTGGTAATATTACACACCCTGTGAAGTGGAGATTTTACTGAGTAGCAACATTTCGTTCGACTGGGCAATGTCAAGTTACCTGAAAAGGCTCAGCAGAGCGAAACGTCCCTAATCAGCAAAAATATTCACCTCACAGTATGTTTTATTACCAGTTTTGTGGGCATTATTTATCATAAGACTGTCATGTTGACCATTTTTGATACTGTCAGATCATTTTGTTCAGCTTGGGAGATACACCTCTCCATGCCTTCCCTCGTGCTACACGGGCATCTGGCAGCGCTCATGACTGGAATGTCACACTGCCATATTGCAGAACGTCCGCCTATCAGAATTCTTTTATTCCCCGAACTGCATCTCACTGGAACTCGTTTCCTCAGAGTTGCTTTCATCCAAACTTTAATCTACAGCTGTTCAAGTCCATCTGTTATAGATATTTCATGAATGGAGGACACCAGTAACCTGGTGTATGGATTTTTTTTAATTCGTTTGTTTTTCCTTCCTCTGTTCTGTTATTTAAAAAAAAACACACAAACGGACGCACTGCAGTAAACCAATCAGTCAAACATCCATTCTCCCACACACTTTCCTCAATACTGTTAAGAAATTTTCTCAGCGTGTAAAGTCTTAAAAATACGGGGGAAAAATGGCGTCTCTTGGACCGAGCGGCTTTGGACTGAATGTGTATATGTGTAGGTTTACTTATTAATGTTTAATATCAGACGGGTGTTTCCTGAGACACCATAGTTCAACATTTATACACCAACAGCCCTAAAATGTCAACACTTGGTCATGAATAACCATCATCCCTAATATGCTAGGATATCCCACGAAGATCTGGTATTAAGGCACAAGAGTTTTGTCTTATTATTGGTAGATAGGAGCACCCACCATCCACTCAGTCGATGTAGTGCAATCTTAAGGTGACTCTGCACTAGGGGTTCTCAACCTTCTTCCCAACAGGTACCCCCTGAGGTATCAGACGATCAACCCGTAGGGACGTGACGCAAGATCTTCATTGTTCTAATACTGATTCGGAAAGGTTACGAGAGTCTACGGAAGTGAAGCACGTCATTAAAAAAAAAATATGCTAGTGAACGATGGACGGATAGGGCAGCTCCCAGAAATTACTGTAAATCTAAAAACCAAGAGAACAAGAATAACTATTCGAGTTTCTTATATGAGGGGGCGAATAAAAAAAAAATGATCGTGAAACGAGTGAGACAAAAGGGTGTGGGAATACAGTATGGCTAAGTTTGACAGAGAATCCATATTCTTAATATAAGAATTTGAGAATGTTTTTGATGGAAAACTATGTTCTTTTAGTGGTGTGCAGCAATTCAGTACGAATTTTTCAGTTAAACCAGTCACCAGGCGCGCTAGAAGAATCCCAATCGCCATCAAAGCAACACCCCGTGAGGAACTATTAAAACTTCAGTCCCTGGGTGCCATCATCCCAGTTGACGAGCTGGCTCTTTGGGTTAGACGTGTGGTTATGACACTAAATAACAATGGAAAAAATCGTGTTTATGTTAGTCTTTCCGAGCTGTGCAAGGCACTGGAACGTGAACAGAAAAAAATGTGCTTATATTAATCATTATGAGCTGAACAAGGTAACAGCACACGAAACAAACATTAAGTTCAACTTGTCGTGGAAGACATTAATAAGCTTAGACATTTTGCAATTTTTTTTTTATCCAAATCTGACTTCGCTCTCGTGTACTGGTGTGACAAAGCTGAAGAAAAATTAAGAAGATTAGTTACATTCCACATTTATTTTTAGAAGGGGGAGGGAGGAGAGATGGTTTGCGCAACTTTCTGGGACGTGCATATCAGCTGAAATCTTTCAGAGATAATCGACTGTAGACGTTTGTGATATACCTTTCATACTCTGTGCTGCTGATGAATCTGATATCAGTGGCAAAGACGCAATAAAACATGACAGCCATCTGAAAATACTGTTTGGGGGAGCTGTTTTAAGCTGGGTTTAAAAGTGAATAAAAAGAATAGGAACCAAGACTAGACGCAAACCCTTTTATGGAACAAATGGACACGAAAGATGGATTAAAGATAGGCCCATAAAAATGAAGGTAATTGTTGACAAAAAAGGACGAAGTAATGTGGATGAGCTAATAAATATTCTTAGGTTGGTGAACGACGCCAACAAGCTCGTTTCAAAGGTTGCAGCCCTAACAGTATTACAGTCGTACTCAAATCGATTAAGATGGTTCCCCAGCATCTCTTCATTTTCACTATGTTTCTGGATTTTCGAAGCTAAAACATTCATGTATGTTATTTTTGGGATGAATGTCGATATAAAAACGACTGAGTTGACATAAAAGACGACAATAAAGTGTAATGTGCAAAAGAGGTATAAATATGCTTCCTGACCGCGCCAAAATACCGCCATTTTTCTGAAGAAAGATTTCATGAGACCTCAACGACGATGCAAAACTAATATAAGGAGCTTAAGGAAATGACAACTGGCTCTCACATACTTGGGCTTTATGATCCAACACTTGAACTCTCAAAGCTGATGAGACAGAGTGTGGACTGGAAGCATCTATGTGAAAGACAGACCAAACTGTTTGCTTTCAGATGCAGAGATAAGGTACACACAGACTGAGGAGGAAATATTAGCCGTACTGTTCGAATTACAAAAATTCCAATCCATCACTGTACTTAATGACGTCATGTAAAGTAAATAAAAAAAAAATCAGACTTTAGCAGCATTCACTGTAAAGCCTCACTTAAAATATGTTCGAGGAAAAGAAACGGTGCTGTGAACAAGAAAACAATAATTTCTCTCTCATATATTCCTGGTGAGGATATGTCTGTGACTGGCGCACTTTTACAAAATTCAACAAGCAATGTGCCTGAAGCAAAGGTAATGCACATGAAAAATTTAACGCTACGTCCGCTGAAACCAAACCGACTAGACAACATCAGCGGTGTCACAGTGCTGGATGATACTATTAGCTGGGAGAGATATTCGTGAAATGTAGGTCTGGAGATAAAGCCTCACTGCCAACATGTGTTCTTCTTACTATGGCTGCAGTGATGATCTGTCCATGCAGGTGGAATGATTTACTGACGGGATCAAGTGGTCATTCCAACATCACTATCTCGGAAGATGAAAAAAGGTCATGCAGGTCATCGTCATATAAATTCGTGGTTAAGGAGAGCATGACACCTTACTATATACGTCTCCTCTGTTCTGAATAAAGTCGTTTGGTAATAGCAATACTAAAAAAGAAAATGTGTTATCAGACTGAAGGATTTATCGTCTGTTGGTAGCAACAATAATAAGGAAATTATGCCATCGGACACAAGGAATTATAATCATGTAATTATCCCTTCCCCTTACTCCCCCAAACTAGCACTTTCACACTTGGGTCGCCCATCCATATGAGGACTTCCGTCTTCATTCCTCCTGAGCTGAAAATGTTATCTTATACTGTATATCTATTTATTTAAAATGCCTTTAGTCCTATACTTGTATATCTTTTTATAAATCCTTTTACCATTTTTCTATTTTTGACTTAACCCCTCCCCAGTTGAAGAAAGTATTTATCTTCTTTAAATACAACCTTAGGCCATAATTATACCTACATTATATATTGTGCTTTACCATTCTACTGTTAAAGTGAAACACCTGTCAAGATGTTTGTCTAGCCAGTATTCCATAAGTCATCATAAAATCTCTTTGAATTCCCCTCCCCCCCTTTTTTGTAGTCTCTCATCACCCACTTCCTCACTGCGTTAGTTTCATTATTGCATCTTCTTCATTGTTTAAATGACAGGCTATCGTTGTTCAGCAATTTTTGCCCTCCACCTGACAACAGTAGGTGGCGTAGAAATTTCGTTTCCGGGCTAGAACTCAGAATGTATTCGGTATAGTCATGAAATTTCACATAGTTGTGTGTCTTATATAAACCGGAGCCATTTGATAGGTAGAATGCTGTGTCTTCATTTTTCTTTTTTTTTTAAATAACAAAAAAAAAAAAAGAAATTTCAATGCGACCTGCACAAGGAATATGAATGGCCCAACGCATTTTTCGTACGGGACTGGGGTACTGGTATTAGCGGGGGTAGTTTTCATGACATGTCGACAGGTCATCTGGTAGATCAGAAAAGTCTGTTTTTTTAAGAAATTCAAATCCTTAAACTGTTCCCTGGCCCAGCCGGGAATCGAACCTGGGTCCATTAGAAGTGCAGGCCGCCTCTCTACCGATTCTGCCACCGCCTTCCCCTGTGTTCCTTTGTAACCCAGGAGAAGACAGTTTACGTTGGTGTGGAGCTGGGTAAAGACAGCAGCTCAGCACTGAAAGGCTGTTAATGGGTGGCTGTAACATAGCATTTGGTTGATGTGGACCCGATGACTCCCGCTGTTTGTCGAGGTAAGAGATGCCTTTGACCATTGATTTTCGTCTCAGACTGTGCCAGATTTTGAGGAACGTGCGCAGTGACAGTCTCTCTCGTGGTAGCATATTTAGAAACAGTCATTTCTCTTATTTCCCTCGAATACCTTGCTGTGCAGATGTAAGGCAAGAGAATGGGTAGGGATTATGAGGTTTTTGTATTAGGTTAATTTGAAGTGAGTGTCTGTATGGCTATCAGAGAGTCTGGGTGTGTGATGTATTAAACTGAATTATGGAACAATAGCACCAGGCATCAACGACCATATGGCACTAACTCAAAGCAGAGATATGTGGTGCTAATTAAAAGCTGATGTACCTGACTACCAATGGAAAAGAAACGGGAATGATGCATGAGTAGAAGTGATGGCGTTGAAGTGGTCTTGGTGTAGAAGGGGTCGTGTCGTAGAAGCGGCCTTGGAGCAGAAGTGGTCTTGGTGTTGCAGAGGTCTTGGTATTACAGTGGTCTTGGTATTGCTGTGGTCTTGGCGTTGAAGTGGTCTTGGAGCCGATGTGGTCTTGATGTTGCAGAGGTGTTGGTATTGTGGCGGTCTTGGCATTGCAGTGGTCTTGGCGTTGAAGTGGTCTTGGCGTTGAAATAGTTATGACGCTGAAGTGGCTTGACGATGAAGTGGCTAGACGATGAAGTGGATCGGTGATGAAGTGGCTTGGCGATGACGTGGTCTGAATGGTCAGTTGGTTGATAGGCTTGACTTAGGAAGGGAGGTTGAGTCGACGTCAATGGGAGGCCCTTAAAGCGTTCATCCCACAAAGCCAAATTATGATTCTGATAGCTGATGAAAAAAACATAGGCAACGCTATGCTCTTGCAACCCTCCATCTGACCAAGCACATAACCCCCATTTTCCTGTACATCTAACCAAGTACATAACGACCCTCCCCCCCCTCCCTCAGTCTTTCCTTTTATAGGTGGGCATAATGTGAACGCCTTGAGGACACATAACCTGGGCCCTTCAGATTCTTTGCTCATGTCACATTGAAATCTCTGGAAAATTATTATTATTATTTTTTACTTTTCATTATTTACAAAAAAAAAAAAAAAACTACTCAAGACACAGTATTCTACCTATCAAAAGGCATCATTTCAGAACAAGACACAACTATGTGAAATTTCATGACTCTACAGTGATGATTTTCTGAGTTCTGGTGCGGAAATGAAATCTCTACGCCCGGCTAGCCGCCCTGCCTCCCAACTCTATGAACGGAAACCTTTTGATCCCAGTGATAACACCCTCCTCTGAATTTGTTAGGTGATGGGTAATAACTTAGAAACTGTCTAATCAGTCAGTACTAAACATAACGAGGACCCTACAGATTTCTTGCGCAGGCTGCATTGAAGTATCTGAGAATATTTTTTTTTTTACTTTTTCATTACCAAAAAAAAATTACTTAAGACGCAACATTCAATCTATCAGAAAGCACCAGTTCACTATAACACACATAACTATGTGAAATTTCCTGACTCTATGGTGGATACTTCCTGAGTTCTGGCCCAGAAACGAAATCTCTATGCCCGGCCAGCCGCCCTGCTGCCCAAACCTACGGACTGACACCTATTGATCCCAGTGATAACAACATCCTCCTCTGACTTTGTCAGGTGGAGGGTAATAAAGGCCAGAAGAAACACGGAAATATCAAGAAGAGAGGCCAGGCAAAAGAGAAGAGGACAGAAAGGAGAGAAAGATTGGAGACAAAAACCCCCCTTTAGTCAACTTATACAACAAGGAGGGATAGTGGGGAAGAATCCCCCTCCTCCCCTCCCTCGTGTGTATGTGTGTGTGTGTGTGTGTGTGTGTGTGTGTGTGTGTGTGTGTGTGT
>JAGKTI010029360.1:0-12679 GCA_018397915.1 Birgus latro | reverse complement strand
TGTAGGCAGGGATGAGAGAATATGTTGAGGTGAAAGTGTAGACAGGGGTGAAAGTGTTTGTAGAAGCGAAAATGTAGGCAGGGGTGAGAGTGTATGTAAAGGTGAGGGTGTAGGCAGGGGTGAGAGTGTATGTAGAAGGCAGTGTAGGTGGGGTGAAACTGCAGATCGGGGAGGATAAGGTAGAGAAAGTGAATTAAGGTGACAGTGTACAGAAAGTCAGAGTGAAAGAAATACGGGAATGGAGTAAATGCTAGGAATGGCCTCTTCAATATCCATATTTTTACATTTTCAATAAATTCAGCCAAAACCTTTTCCCTGGCACGGATAATTCTTTTTTCCCAGAACAAATTATTCCTGCATAACACACCGTTCGTTCGCCTCGTCACCCGTTCGTTCATTCACGTTATTGCCTCGTTCATTAATTCTCTTTGTGAATGCGAAAACACCCGCCAGCGTCCGGTGGCTGTTGGAGTGGTGAAGAGCGACCCCCCCCCCCTCCCAACGCACTCACAAACTTGTCCTCCCTCCTCCCCACACACGTCACAACTTACACACATGACCGGGCGCGCACATACGGGTACACATGTGGGGCTGTCAGTGCGTGTGTCAATCAGCGGGGCCGGACCGAGGGACGTGACAGCCTGCCAGTACTCGCTCCACAACATCCTGCCATTTAGCCTTTTAATCCCAAACAGCTCTCAGCAGGACGGGTCTACTGCACTCCACAAACAATGAGCCTGCTGACAGTGCCCTCGTGTTCTCCGCCTCGCACTGCCTTAACCATCTGAATACCATGGTTTAAATCAGGCATTTTATCCTGCATAACACCAGACAGTTATCTAATGACAGAAGACCGATGTCGCGGAGCCTCTTCCCCTCATATCTTAAACCCGTAGTGGTTATCTGCCTTACTGACCCATGTGCAGCTTATAACAATAAATCTAATTAATATTTATCTACAACTGTGGGACATGCCACGAAGCCAAAGGGTTATCAGAAATGGCATGGCCATTTAATCTGGTAATTCTACCCTGATCACGCAATTCTACACCGAACACACTGCGTCAGGCAACATTATCCAATTACTGCATTTTTTGTTCCGAGAATTCAAAGTTATAATGGGTTAACTGTTGCACTAACTGCTAGGGGAGTCCTGACAATGAAGGCTATTGGTTATTAACTCCATGGGGGCTAATGCATCACCCCAACATCAAGGATATTAAGGAGAACACATACTCTATCTTCACACACACACACACACACACACACACACACACACACCACATGTAAACATACGTTAGTTAATGACGACAAACATCAAAAGCATGAATGAACATTGCACATGTACGATATACACAAATATACCGGTACACACACATATGGAACACTGAACACTTAATATTTCATATCAACATCATCATCATCATCATCAAGACCCCCCTTCCCAATAATAAATGGAAAGTAAGAGAACTGAAAAGTGATCAGTGTCCAGTTAACTGGGCCACGCATTTACTCACCTATCACTCAAACCCTTGAAATTCTCGGTTCCACCTCACAAGTCAGAGAATACGCAAGAAACAGCGCCTCATGGTGTCTGTGGGAAAGAACCAGCACGTCGACTGGTTCAAAAGGTGTGCAGCCCTTGACATGGTGCACGCTTACATTTCTATATATAAGTCATCATCCATTTCTATCTTTACCAGCCGCGATATCGAGGCTGGTATTTTTTCAGTTTATGTGTGTGTCTGTGTCTGTAAGCACGATAACTTCGCATCCGCTCCAGACATCATCACAGTTTTATAGATGTGTATCGAGTAAAAAAATCGACCACGGGTTCGATACTGGTGAAAGTAGGTCAAGGTCTGTGTGTCTGTTACCAAGATAACTTCGCAACAGCTCATGATATAATCACAAAATTTTATAGGTGTGTAGTAGGGATGAATGTCTCCTACGAGTATTGTTTTCAGTTTGTCTGTCTGTGTGTCTGTTCGCACAATAATTTCGCAACCGCTCAAGATACCATCACAAAATTTTACAGATGTGAAATAAGGATGAAAATCTCCTGCGAGTTCGAAATTAGTGGGAGTAGGTTAAGGTATGTGTGTCTATTACCACGATAACCGCTCTAGACATCATCACATAATTTTACAGGTGTGTAGTAGGGATAAAAATCTACGAGTTCGAGATTGGTGAAAGTAGGTCAAGGTCATATTCCGAGCCAAGTTAGATATGTATCAGCTCACGGCTTGTGTGATTTCCCCCTTTAGTTTAGTTTGTTAATTCTCTTGTTTGTTTGTTTCTTTCAGTTTCCATGCCCCGCTGTTTCTCAGAGCAACTTAATAATACACCTACACCACTCTGCTGTTTTACAAGTACACGGTAATCCGCTCACTAAATGACCTCATTAAATGGGTAATAATTACCTGAGGAGAGTGCATCGTAATTTGAAGCCACCTCACCCACCACGCCACCTATTAGTGTACCTATCGATCAATTCATTTCCATAATTTCCTTCCATTTCGGCACCTGGCCTACCTGCCCGTCTCAATGGATCTTCCTGTTACACCAACCACCCATCATATTATCATTATCACCATCATAAACATCATCATCATCATCATGACCCTGTTTGCCGCCAATAAATGACGCGCTTAAAATGCCATATCGTATTAACCCACCAGTTACTTAACTTCAGATCCGCCTAGTTATCTGTCTGTTTGCCTACAGTATTTTCCTATGTCAGTCCATCTCTTCTTCTGTTTATCGCCTTCCAATATACCTAAATTCTGCACTGATCCGTTTTCCCTACCAGTCAACTTGCCACCCTATCCGTCGATCGATTATTCACCACTTTTCCAAATACCTAACTACCTATGAATTTTATCTGTTTCTCTGTCTGTCAGTTGGCGTGCCTATCTACCAGTCTGTCCTCATCTGTCCACCCTCCTGCCGTGTCCCTGTCAATCGATCCGTTTTCCTTGACTACCAGTCTGTTGTTCGCTACCGTGATTAGATGGGGGGAGGGGGTTAAGAGGGAAGATAACGTGACCTCCCCTCCCCCCTACTTCATCTTCTCCTCATCCGCTTATGCCCCTTCACCTTAACTTCCCTCCCTTTACTCCTCCCAGCCTTCTTACGTTTGCTCTCTTCCCACCTCCTCCCTTCCCTCTGCTCCTACATTCACATTCATCGAAATTATCATCTTCCCTCTGCTCCCTTCGTACATCTACATTCTTCCCCATCCTATTTCCCTTTCCTATGAGAACATACAAGAAGAAGATAACCGCAGTAGACTGGCTGGCACGTGCAAGGCAAGGTCTCATTAGGCCTTGATGCTAGGCAGCTCCTGTCAAAAACTGTGACGAGTTTACCAGAATAAGCTAGGGATAGCAAAGAAGAATGTTTACCCGCATCATCATAGCCATTCAGCCTTAACTGACATGAAAAGTGGGAATGAACGCCAGGCGGTATAAAAAAAAAAAAAAAAAAAAGGAAATTTCATAGGACACGACCAATCTTAACTATATACTATCGTACTGAAAAATAAAATACCAGAAAGCATTCAGCCAGCGCATACCTTCGCTAACGCTAATATGATTTATGACTCATAAGCCAACTTCCATCCAACGTCGCTGGGGTGTTAATTAATTCTACGGCCTTCATTACACAACATCAGAGAAGGCATACCTCCGCCGAAACCAAAAAACTGTATTATTCATTCATGCACCCGGATTCGGATACATCTCAAAATCTAGTAATCTCTTCATTGACCCACTGCCCATCCGTCCACCAAATTTTATTGATATTCGATAATAACTTCTTGAGATAGCTTGTCCACAGACAGATGGAGCCTTTGTGGTACAATGGTAGAGTGTGCGTCTCGCACGCTGGTGGACGCGGGTTCGCCTTTCACCAGAGTTGTAAAAACTTTGGGAAGCGTTCACAGAGCCAATGACCGCTTTGGCGGACATAAGTGGTGCTGTGGTTGACCCAGAGTCGCATACTAGTATGCTTGCACTCAGCCGGTTTAAGGCGGGCCGATTACACTTGGTTCACAGACTACACACACATCCAAAGCCACTCAAACACAACAATCACACTTACAAGCACTTCTCACCTTACATACAATCTCTTCAGAGCACCACATGTTGGTGGAATGGAGATGCAGACAGGCAGACAGATAGATAGATATGGGTGAATATATAACCTCTAATTTCGTTGGAGCAGGTAAGCAGACGTCACTTAAAGTGAGCATGTCTCGGCCGACGCCAATAAAGTTTATAATTTGCCGCTGCATTTACTCCATCTTACTAGAGAAATATTTTTACGGTCTTTCATAGTCAATTAATTCAACTGTCTGAATCTGTCCCGTTGCGTAATTTCAGAGAGCACATATACCTTCGTCAGCGCCAATAAAATATATGATTTTCTGCATTCGGATGCGCATTCACCATGAAATTTAATCAACTCTTTTTTGACCCACTGCCTACCTATTCACCAAATTTCACTGATATCCGGTAGAAACTTTTGGAAATATCTAGTACACAAACTGACAGACATGGGTGAATACGTAATCCCAACCAACTTCCTTGGCGAAGGTAAATAACTAAACAGCAGTAATTCTATTCAGAGTAAGTTTGTGACTGGCACGAGTTTTACACCCAGACCTATCCAGTCATTTGGCTATCTAGCCTATTCTTGAAACCCTCAGTGAAAGCAGTACCAAATACTGTACATCACTTATAGTTTATTCCATTCATTCACGACTCTACTTCCAAACACGTTCCATCTTATCACCTTACTGAAACCAGAATTATCAGTTTGCAACCATTTGTTCGAGTTCTGTCCTGTCAGCCCACATCTAAGACCTTACTATTTTGTTATCTCATTATTATAATCCCTTCATCCACATAAATACCTCACTTACACCACCGAGTACTCTACGGCTTTCTGATGGTTACAAATTTACTCTTTTCATCTTGACTTCATATGAAAGGTTCCCTGTCTTTTACAGATATTTTTTTGTCACTCATATCCTCACACTTTCTAAGAAATTTATGTCCAGTCAATAGTGGGGACACCAAAACTGCAGCATATAATCATAGTGTAGCCTCACTTGGGTAAGATAAGTCTGTGCTATTTCTCTGGATGTCCTAATACAGTACTCAACTAATGTATGTTCATAAATCCTAGCACTCTATTTGCTTTACTTCTTGCACTGATACCTTGATATCTGGGTTACTGGGCCCTGCTAGCCATGACACCTAGACCCTTCTCACATTCTGATTTATTGCATTTATTAGTTCCTCTACTAGGTTATTTATATTTTGTCTCCTACAAATTAGCCCGCACTAAGTTCTTGAAAACTTTCTACATTAAATTTCATTTCTCAGCCCTCAGACCAATTGCACAGTACAGGTATAATGAAATCCCTAAATCCGTGTGAGGACAGTACGGTCACCTGCAAAGTTCGTGGCACGTCTTAGTTTTATGTCGTCAGTAAATTTACAAAAACTGCTGGTGAACCATAGGTCTAGATAATATACTTATATATTTACGTGTGCTTTTCTCCATTTACCCCTCATATTCCTCTTATATCCTGTTCTCGCTTCTCCATTATCTTTCCTCCTCCCTCTCCCACTCCATCTTGTACATCTTCCTAGCCATCCTCCCACTCCCCGTCTCTCCCTATGCTCCTCACCTCTAACCTAACCTCTAACAAAACTCTCTCTCTCTCTCTCTCTCTCTCTCTCCTCTACTCACCAGCTCCCTTATCTTCTCCTCCTTCTTACCATTTTCCCCTCTTCTATTTTCCAACCTTAACTACAGTTAAGGTTAGGCTATTTTCCTCCACTCCTCCCATTTCCTCCCATCCGTTCCACCTCATCTCATATCCTCGCCTTCCACTTTTCCTCCACCTCATCTCCCCTCTCTCCACACCTACCTGCTCCAATTTGCCGTCCCTCCCTCCTTGTGTTCTAACATATCACGGTCATGTTTAGTGGGACAACCTTAATCCTTATCACTACCGTCTCTGTCAGTATAACCAGCACCATTTTTATCATTACGGTCATACGCATCGTCAACCTGTCATTAATATTTTCAACCTCACCTCCATCACTGAAGCTACAATCAAAGCCTGCATTCCAACCATCAACACCATCATTGTTACGATCAAGGGCTTCAACAACACCGTCACCATCGACTCTACGAAGATCTTCTCCATCAGTCCTTTTTGCCACTATCACCACCATCACTACTGCCACGACCACCACCTTGGCCTAAGCAGTTTATCAGGTCAGTGGAGGATGGGGTATGAGTGGCGAGGGAGGGACGAGGGGGAGGGGGGTACCAACAACATCTCACAAATTGGGATCCCTCCTAATTTAAATGTATCCTTGAGGCCCAGTAGTCCTCCCATATAACGACGGATGATGCCAAACATTCTCACGTGTCACCACTTAGGCGTTAAAACAGAATCATGTATACTGACATTTGCAAGGGTATTAGAGGGGATGTTTCACTGTCATGAAAGTGAGTCCTGTGAAAATGAGGCTAAGCATGTTTTAACGAAATTCAGATTCTCAAGGTGTTCCCTGCCACTCGTCCACATAACCACCGTCTCCTCTCATTCCCGATCAACACACACACACACACACACACACACACACACACACACGCAGACAGTCATTCAGAAAGAAAAACAGAGGGCACTGACTATAACCTATTTGATCTGATCTGCGAAGAGGCGAGCTTTAAGCTTTTGCAAAATGGCAGCTGATTGGTTGTCCGCGTGCATTGCTTATTATTAATGACGCATATTAAATTATTTTTAATATATAGGTTTCAGTGACCGTTTGATGACAAGATTGCCCAAGTATATTATTAGAGTTATTTGCATACGTTAATTTAAGAACGTGGCCTTACTAAGTTTGTCAAATGGCCTTGATACGTGTGACATTTTGAACAAATCATGCCCAGGTAGTCTTACGAGTACCTTGATTTTTTCTCATGTTCAGGTAAATTAAGGTAAATTATGTCATTACAGTGAGGGTTTGTAAAATATAACCCAGTGAAATTTCGAAACTCCAATGAAATATAACATATGCCCTGAATTTTGATGAATGATGGACGGGGTGGGTGGATAGGCCGATCATGGGATGTCTCACGTGACTAAGCAGACGAATATTCAAATTTACTTGGAAGTGTTTTGTTGTCGCATCAGTTTTCACTATGCTTTCTAGTTTCGCATCATCAGTAAGTTTCCTATTTTTTTAGGGTTGAATATCTTTAGTTTTGAATATTTGGTTCTGAAAGGGCTGCGGGATATTTAAAAGTTGACGGTGATATACAGCTTCCTCACCCGTGTCTAACAGTCATTTTTCATTGGAATTCCGATGTTTTATTAGATTAGACTTTGCATAAGGTCTCTGTAATGACACAGATAACCTTAATTTACCTGAACATGAGAAAAGAAAAAAATCAAGGTACTAGTGAAACTTTACCTGGACGTGTTTTTTTGTCCCGAGAATTGGAAATGTCACACGTATCTAGACCATCTGATAAACTTAGGAAGGCCCCGTTTTTATATCAATGTATGCAGTTAACTATATATAATAATTTATTTGGGCATTCTTATCATCAAAGGGTTATTGAAACCAATATACTAAAAATAACTTAAAATGCGCCACTGATAATGATAACACTCGCACAACCAATCAGCTGCCGCCTTTCAAATTAAGGCTCGTCTCTCCGTAGATCACATCAAATAGGCTATAACTGGTGGTGAGGCAGACAGAATGATAGACGGGTGACTGGGTGCAGATTAATGGAAAACAGATCGGAAGGTTAAATCAGTAACTGATGTAAGACTTATGCAAACACGCAGGTAGGCAGGTAGGTAAGGTGGAATACAGGATGGTTGGTAAGCAGGTAAATCAGCTTCGGACACTTCGAACCATTCACAGTGACCCACACTAACAGAAATGGAAATGTGTTACTGTCAGTCATTAAACAGGAAAACGCTCAAAACACAATAGTCTATCATATTTTCTGAACTTTAGTTAAATTTACTTACATAATTTCTGTAAATGAAAAATATATGCTGAACATTCTAACACTAGCGATGTATTAGCTGCTAAAACCACTACAGCTTTTTCCATTCCCAGTCAGTATTCATCAGTCCTACTAGTTTCCCCGTCACTCATTCAGGACACACTAATCAATCATTTTTTTTTATCCCTCATAAATAATCGATACATCTCTCACTAACTTTTCTCTTCCTGCCAGCCAACAGTGCCTTTACAGCTCACCATTCCCCTTGCTTTCAATGACAGATCAGTTCCCCTATGTTTGTCTAATGAATGTGTATTTCTGCCTCTGTACACACTTAAACATAACCCAATAAATCTCTAGCAAACCCCTTGTCTCATTTGTATCAATCTACTTATCCACCTGTATCTCACTTGCATCCTTCTCTTAATATATTCATCTACCTCATTTCTTTCAGTCTCCACCAGTACATCTGTTCCATATATGTCGATCTTTCCATCTGTTTAACACTTTGACCTCCAGAATATCTCTCGACTGATAAAAAATCCTTTGGTGTTTACCTAGATACATTTCCTAGATGTACTAATAACAAAAAGGTTTACTCGAAATGGTTTTTAAGACCTGCCATGGAGTCTGTCAGCTCACTAAAATCTTCTGTTGTCTGCAAAAATAAAACACTCAACTGCAATAACCGCAGCGAAAGGCTTAACTCCCACCAGTCTGAACACAGCGGCCGTCTGGTGTTCCCAAAGTCTGAGTTCAAGTTTCCCGCCGGTAATGAGTTGGAGACCTTAAGTTACTTTCTTGTAAAATGCCAGCAGACTTAGCCCGTGCAGAGCAAGTGCGGTGAGGTACGGCTTACATCTCACGAGGTATGATAGTCTTGAATGTTAGAAATCGTATTCTCATTGTTATGGATGGATATATCATATTTCTTTTGTAGCAATTTAGCTAGCATTTTACAAAATGATGGTCTTTGGTACGTTACAGCATCTATATATTCCTTAACATCGACACTGCAACGTCAGCAACATACAAGTGGGTACTAGGCGTAAGTTCAAAATATTTTTATAAGGAAGAGATATTATGAAAAATCCTATTTCAGTAAGAATATGGCCATGAAATCCGAAGAGCGGGGCGAGGCACTAACTTTCGGGTCATTTGTAAAACACGTGTGACCATTCGATGTGGTCAGCCTGCGTGCCACGGAACAGAAAGCTTCCAGGAACAAGGTAAAAAGGATAGACAGGTTTTACCCAATGGAGATTTTCACATATGACTTTCTGTAATTCGGGGCTTGCCTGTGCCTTCTCCGTCCCCTGAATAAAATAGCCGACAGGTCTGCGTTACTGAAACTGTGAGGGTGAAGTGTGAACAAGCTCCCAGTTGACATGTGATAATTTCTGAAGCGTGTGATCAAGACAAGATATATACGACTTTCCTTTATTATTGGTAATTACACTTTTTAATGTAGGATGCAGGATTAGTACATATAACAGTTATATATGTTCTATAAATTACCATAAAGAATGAAAGGTTTAGTTTACACCATCGCTCATTCAATTTTGATATCATGGTGGATAATAGCCTGCAATGAACTTTTCTTTGACTAATCTTGACCCACCCAACTTTTTTTTTTCATTCAGCGCATCTACCTGTCAGCCTGCTCGTCAGTCCATCACTCAGCCTGTCTACCTATCTGCTCATCTACCTAGAATCTATACTTATTGATCTACCCCTGTATTTCCGTGCCTCCCTGACAAAGACGCTTCCCTCCTCCCTTCTGCACCCCTCGCCTCCTCTTCCTATTCCCCCCTTCGTACCAAACTCGTACCCTTGACTACCTCTCACTGCCTCACCACCACCAAGGCGAGGACGGGGGATGGGGGAGGGACGTAGAGGAGGTGGGAGAGAGGTGAGACAGAGAGGGCAGGGCGCAGATGAAGGAGATGAAACACACAGAAGGATACACACAAACACACCACTGGCATCTTACACAATACAACTATTCCATTGTGTTCTTTTATGGCCAAACTTCTCTTCCCACTAACCATCCTCTAAAAAAAGGCGGGAGGGAGGCGTGGGGGGAGATGAAGGGATGGGGGGGAGAGGAGTGCCAGTAGAGAGAAAGGTTAGACGAGGAGGGAGAGGGGGAGGGAGACGCAACGATGGCACAAAGAGGAGGGAAGAGGAGGGGCAGAGTTTATCACAGATGGCCGGAAAAAATGCACAAACATGTAGGAAAAAAAAAAAACGCAACATGAGTGAGAGAGAGAACGGTGAAGAGTGAACGTGAGGGGAGGGAGAAGAAAGGAAGGAGGGGAAAGGTGTAAAGTGCGTGTGGGAGAGAGAGAGAGAGAGAGAGAGAGAGAGAGAGAGAGAGAGAGAGAGAGAGAGAGAGATGTAAGGAGGATAAAGGTGAGGTGAAAAAGAGTAAATAAAGGGGCAAATATAGGGGAAGAAATGGGTGATACAAATGATGTGAGAAGTAGTTACGAAAAAAAATGGCAGGAAAACTAGAACTGAGAAAGATGTGACGAGGAAGATAACACTGAAATTAAGGCATCTGGCGAAAGTGAGGCAAGAGTGATGTGGGTCCCAAGAAATGATGAAAATGAGAAAGAGAATAAGATGAGGGTGGGGGGAAGAAGGAAGAGGAGTAAAAACAAAATAATGGGGGTGATTTAGAGAATAACATGGAAGTTTATGGAGGTGGATGAGGGTGATGGGAAGAATACAGAAAGGGGGCAATGATAAGCCGGAAAGAGAGAGAGGGGGAAGGGGTGTGGTGGAAAGGAAAAGACTACAAAGGAAAAACAGTACTAATGACAAAGATAGGAAGGACATAGGAAAAGGGAAAAAAGATAAAAAGGTGAGAAAGAAGTAAGGTAAAACATAGTGAAAATGGAGGCCACAAAACTGAAGGGAAAGGAAATGGATGGTTAAAGGGTAAGGGAGGAAAATGGAGGAAAGAGGAAGAGAATAGGCATGAAAGGAAGAAATATAACGGGATCATGAAGGACATAGGGAATGTAGTGGACAGGACAGAAAGATGAAGGATTAAGATGTGAAAAAGAAAGAAAGGATGATAAAAGGAGAGGAAAGGATAGAAGGATGGAGGGACAAGGCAGGAAAGGGAAAGGATGGAGGGAACAGGGATGAAAGGAAGGATGGACAGAGGGAACAGGGAGAAAAGAATGAAGGATGGAGAGAAGGAGGGCAGGAAAAAAAAAGAGTGGGGGAAGGAGGAAAATGACAAGAACTATGGAAAATAAATCGAAGGAAGGAAAGACGAAAGATGAGAAAGAAAAGGGTAGATAAAGGGTCAACAAGGAGGGCAGGAAGAAGCTAAAGGCATACAAGGAAAGGGGAAGGAGGGAAGAAGAGAAGAGAGGAAAGAAAGGAAAAGTTGAGAGTACAAGGAGGAAAAGAGAGAAGATTGAGGAAACAATGTACCAGAAGAACGGAATGATGAACGGAAGCAAGAATGAGAGGATAATATTATAAGGATAAGGAAGGAAATAAAACAGAAGATGCTGGATGGTAGAGGAATGAGGGTCACGTGACTGATATGAGGGGAAGAGACATAAAAATACTTCAGACCACAACGGACAGGAAAAATTGTGGGACCAGACCAAAAGGAAAAATACAGAAGAACAGGAAAAGCGTAATGGAAACTAAAACTAGCGTAATTAGCGCAACAGCCAGACAACATCCAGTGTTTACAAACGCACTACAACACACACGGGTAGAATTCTCTGTGATCCTAACCTCTTACTGGACGTTTTAAAAATAAAACTCCTTCATCCTTTGTTTATCCTCTACCTTTCTACCAAGTTTGGTCTGAATCGGATAAAAAATATTCATATTCAGATTGCCATGTGACCTTGACCTCAGCTCTTCCACTAGGTGTGATCCAAATCAGATTATACGTATTTTAGTTATTCTGATTCACACAGTCACACACGGGCAGAACATTTATCTTGCTATGTGAATTTCATCTTTACCTGATTGTTATCAAAACCGACTCACTTCGTCCTTCCCTTAATTTATGCTCTTCCAATATTTTTTAAAATAAGAAACGGATCAAAACTGTTTATGTTGATCTTGTCTCACGACCTTGACCTTTGGCCTAGTATTCTTAAAACAATAGGTCAGCCGTGTGACTGACCCTCAAACGCTCCACCAAACTTGGTTGAACCTGGATCAAGGCGGTTTAAGAAACGAGTACAATACAAGTCTGCCTCTTCGTTATACTGATTATAATTCTGTCGTTTACCTACTTCCACATATCCACAGTGACAGAAAGATGCAATGATGCTTCACAATATCCGGTGAAAAATGCATAAAGTGTTGATGAAAAGAGTGAAAATGAAATGTATTATCGTCAGGGACCAGACTTAAAAAAGAGGAACACATGAAAGAACAGAACAAGCTAAGGCATGGAGTCCTGAAAATGATGAAATGGTGAGACATGGCAGCAGGTGAGATGAGGACGTGAGGGGCGGGGAAGAGGGAAGACAAAAGTTATGATGATGGGGAGATGAATGCAGCAGACTGAAATTGGACGGACTGACAACAAAATAAAGAATGTGTGTGTGTGTGTGTGTGTGTGTGTGTGTGTGTG
>JAGKTI010029359.1:0-12679 GCA_018397915.1 Birgus latro | reverse complement strand
CAAAATACATCACCTGATTCTCTCTTGATCTTGAATTCCTTGACGTCATATTCTATTTATTCTTACTACCTCCAGACGATTCTACTTTACTTACGAAACTCCTCACATGCAAGGGATTAATGGAGACTATAACTCCTCCAGCTCGAAAACTCTTCTCTAATATTGAGAGAGTGAGACAGAGACTGAAGCTCGCAATAATAGACTAAATATACCTAATAGTACTGGAGGGCTTAGTGGGACAGTTTGGGATATTATTGTCGATAAAATAGTTCGATCATCCTCCTTCAAGTCTGTCAGCACATTATCAAAATTCTCCGTTAATGCCGTGACTCCAATAATCAAGGCAATTTTCCTGATGTAATGACAGGACAGACGGTGAGTTTTAATGTCCACTGAGTCATGTACGGTATGTGAATATGACGTGCAGTTTGTTGGCGTGTAAGCAGATCACCGTACCTTCAGAAAGACACACACACACACACACACACACACACAGCCCCACACATACACACACACACACACACAAAATGATGCTGCATTGACGACCAAGACACAAAAACTGGATAACTGGCCAAGGTGACCGTACTGATACGTAACCTGCAAGTTTTTATCCCACTAGCCGTGAGGAAATTCCCTCAGCTGAGTTCAGTCATTTGTCGTTATCCAGAATGAAGTATCCAGTTTAGCACAATACACTGAGAGTAAAAAAGCTATATAGGCTATTTCCTTCATTCACAATTTATTGACGAATACATTAATACCATAATATTAGGTGGTCCACAGTAGCTGAAATCCGAGCCCTGGTTTGGAAATAGTGTTCATATAATGCCGCTCACGGTAAGGCGACTGGTCACTTGCAATTGAATATCATGGCCTGGTACCCTAACCCTGGGCCCTTACGCTCTAGATGAGGTAATATGGACGAGACGATAATAGATGTATGAATTCAAAAGTCAAGCTGACAATAAGTCGACAGTACCCGAAGCTGAGCGGGTAATTCGAAACGCCAGCCAGGAAATTTTGTTATACTTACAGATGATCCTGCAGCCCCAGTGACCACCATCCTTGCTGACCACCGCCCACTCAGTCCACTCTGTGCATACATAGCCAAACAATGGCCCACCAACTTTCACTTGTGTTCTGTGAGTTTAGCGAGTGTTGAAGCAATACGGCCACTGCTGCCATATAATATTCACTTTCTCTCTCTCTAGTACTGCCTGGGTACAAACTAGACAACGCATCTGACTACTAAGCCATTGATAAATTGCCTAATATTCTGCGGGTAAATTGAACAGCAAAGACGCCAAAAAGTCTCGATTTTTTTTTTTTATGGGAAAAGAAAGAAGCAAGGGCTGGAGTCCCGCAAAAAAACTTGTCCCTTCTGAAGAAAATATAACAAAAGAGCCAAAATTAAGATCAGTTCACTTCGAGATGCTTAGACACATTCCGTAAAATAAGGACGCTCGTCGACCGAGTGCCCTTCGTCGCGCCCTGAAGACGTCATTGGATAAACAAATATGTGTGGTGAACAAAGAAGACGGCAGAATAGACTGGAATGTTAGTGGGTGGTGTGGGGTTGCGGAAGGAAAGTACACCCTGTGAAAACGGGTATTGTAGGGCTAGCTGATTTGAATGCATTGAAGGTTTATTATATGATATCCTCTAAGAGTGAAAGTATGGTGAGGGGAGTAAGGAAGAAATGGGTGTGGAGGACAAAGAAATAGGTGGGATTTGCCAGAAATGTGATGGAGGTGGATGAGAAAATACCCAAGGCAAATGGGGGCTGTAGGATTAATAGTCTGAGAGCTGTTTCAAAGTTTTCTTCACTAACAGGAAGAGGAAAAGCTCGCATTGCTCTCATTCGCATGCCTTTTTGCGACGCAGGCAAAAAAATAGAAGTCATGGGCTGAAAGAAATGTCTTTTTTTTCTTTTTAAGTCTATGAATTTTCCTTATTTTGAAGCATTGTATGAATTCAGAATTAAGAGACGGAAGCAAAGAGGAACATCGCTCATACTAAATTTGGTGAAACCTGTGCTGCACTGTTGATCGTAAAGTTTCAGTTGATAATTCCTTTACTCGCATTGGTACCATGTCAAGGCATAAGAGATCTTAGTAACCCCTGGACGACGGGAGGTTTGCAGGTGGCTAGTAAAATCTTCCAACGCTAGCCAGGGAAAAATACAGAAGCTGTCCACCGCCTGTTTAAGGTTAATCATTACTAATCTACTTGACTGGAGTCTCGATTTTTAAGTTTTGAATTTCGGAAGTGTTACTGAATTACTGATCAAGACTACGTTATACCCAATTGTCTTAGTTATAACTGTCACCAACCTAAGTATTCACAACCCCAGCACACAACATTGGTAGTAAGAAGGAGTGTTTGTTGTCTGTCTCCACGTAGACACTTCAACATACCGCTCACCCACTCCAACAAGGGGACGCACAGAATGAGATGTCTGCAGGGTAGTGGTAGTTCCCCTTATTCTCTCATACGGTGTTGGAGAGAATGCAAGAACTCAAGGACAAGGATTAGCCAAGGGTAGGCTGTTGAAGGGGGGAGAGGGTTAAAGACACGTGTGTACCCATACGAATCGAAGTGTACCTACAAAAATCAATGTTTTTACAAGATATTGCTCAGTCTGTACATCGTCAAATTGATGATATTTAAAACGCAGTTGTGCGCAACCTCCAGGTCTTAACTGAGCTGCATGGCAAATATTCTTGTATCCAAGAAAACCATTTACTACATCTAGTGGAACCATAAAATCTGATGAGCACCTGATGGTCTAGTGGGTTAAGTCGCTCCAACCTTACGTGACTCGAATGTGACTCCGAAAAGTAGTTGATATTTATTGCTCAGCAACTACCGCTCATGGGTGGCTACTGTGACCTCTTGCCTGAAATGTCTGGGAAGAAGCCTAGCCTTGGCCCCTACGCAGTTGACAGGGTAAAAAAGGACTGGATGATTGTTACAGTTACAGATATAACATCTTAAAAATGCTTTAGATTAAAACTGTTACGACCAAATACTTCATTCTCAGATCTGTTTTAACTGCATGGATTTGGAGAAATCATATGACAGGGTGGATAGACAAGAAATATAGAAAATTATGGAAAACAGGGAGGTTATAGGAAGGGAAAAGGTTGAGTTGATCAGATATTCATTCTTAGGTCTTTAGTGGAAAAGCCTCTAAAGAAGGGAAAGAAGTTGCATGCTGCCTTCATGGATTTGGAGAAAACATATGACAGGGTGGACAGACAAGGAATGTGGAAGATTATGGAGTAAATGGGAAGTTGCTGAATGCCATGAAGAGTATATATGACGGGGATAAGAGTGCAGTGCGTGTGGATAGTGAATTGAGTGATTTTTTCTATTTGAATGTTGAATTGAAGCAGGGATGTGTCATGTCTCCATGGTTGTTCCGTCTGTATATGGATGGGGTTATAAAAGAAATACAAGGTAGGAGAGTGCATGCTGGAGCGGCTTTCATGAGAGAGGACAACGTTTGGAAACTGCTTGCACTTTTGTTTGCAGATGATACTGTGTTGTTAGGTGAAGACGAAGGGGAACTGCAAGGCTTGGTGGATGAGTCTGGAAGTTTGTAAAAAACGGAATCTGAAGGTGAATGTAGGGAAGGGTAAAGTTTTGGTCTTTGAGAGAACTGAAGTCACTGGATGAGTGGATGTACAGTGAGGATGGAAGATGAAGAAATGGAAAATGTGAGTGCACTTAAGTACTTAGTTAGTGATGAGTAAGGATGGAAGTTTGGAGTGAAGTGCTTGAAAGGGTACAGCAAGGAAGAAAGGTTGCTGGTTATTTGAATGCAGTGATAAGAAACAGGGAAGTGTACATGGAAGTCAAAAAGTCGCCCCATGACAGTAGTGCGATACAAACTCTAACGTATAGAAGTGAAGCTTGGACCTTGTTGGAAGGACACAAGTCAAAAATGAGAGCAGTGGAAATGAGTTATTTGAGAGGGGCATGTAAAGTCACATGGAGTGTCAGACTAACAAATGAAGAAGTGAGGGAGTGTTGTGGTGTGGATGTGGATTTGACAGAAAAAGTTGAGAAATACATTGAGGTGGTTTGGTCATGTGGAAAGGATGAAGAGCGAGAGACTAACGAGGAAAGTGTATGCGAGTGAGGTGGGGGGGGAGAGTGAGGAAGAGGCCGAGGATGAGATGGAGGGATGGAGTGGAGAGGTATTTGAGAGAAGGAGATGTGAGCTGGGAGAAGGGCAGTGAAATGGCGGGGGACCAGGCAACATGCAGACGATTTGTTTTTTGGCCACCCCTTACGGGTTTGAGGCATCTGGCAATAGGTAAATAGATAGATTATTATTATTAATATTACTGTTATTATTATTATTATTATTATTATTATTATTATTATTATTATTATTATTACTGTTGTTGTTTTAATTATTATTGCTATCAGTATTATTAATAATTGTTATTATTAATCTATACGCTCAGTAAAAAACGGCTAGTGTGAAGACGTCTTCTTGACAAGCTTCCGAGCGGCAAGCTTTCTGCGCGGAAGAAAGTCTGTTCGTGTGAAGCAGACCTTAATGGAGCCAGTGCAATTCAGGTTTATTTTAATGTTTTCTCCAACAACAAGAACAAGACTAGAACACCGTAAAATTGTCCAAGGACAAGCATGTTAAAGAAAAACTTCCCAGAGTCATTGCCTACTAGAAACCGAGCTATAAAAGGACTTTGAAGTCAAGGTCGCTGATCTTGTGCATGTCACCTTAGCTTATAACAGTCTACAGATAAGTCTACCAAGTTTGGTGGCTCTAGCTTTAATCCTTCTCAGAAAATTAGATGACATCCGGAATATCCGGAGAAGTCCCAATTTTTTACCCCAGGCAAATACTCCTTTCCTCACTCGTCTGCCTTAATCTCACAGCATTTTTTTCAGTGTAGCCTACTCTCATGGCCTCTTGCCACCCCAAATATAACTCCAGCTCATTCCACCTATTTCTTTGTTCTCCACTCTTCCCTCATCCCCACTCACATTCGTAAGTAAAATAAGCCATCACTGCACTCAAACTACAGGTTCAACAGCACCCACTTCCGCAGGATATACATTCATGCCCCAGCTCCACCGTCCACCAAATTTCTAACCACTCCAATCTGTTTCTTTGCGCACCACTCCCATTTCTTTACTCCCGTCCCCTTTAATGGTTTCATGGTGCGACGCAGGTCTCGCGATCGACGAACGTGCTTCTCTTAGTAGGAGTGATGATGACGACCATGATGCATTAATGTATCCGGACCACTGAGCTCTATAGTATGGAGCGGCTATCTCCGCCGCGAGCATGTGATTTTGGCAACCTCATATTGAAACACCTGCACTCGTCGCTTATAATACAAAAACCTGTATGGATTGTGACCTTTTTTTTCAGCCTAGTTCAACGAATTATTTGGGATATATTAAACCAATGAGCATAAAACAACGCCATAGGTTGCTGCAGTGCAGAATTTACCCTTACGGCACTAAGGCAGAGAAAGGTAATAGCAGAAAGGGAGAAGATAGTGTGGCATAAACTTTGAAAATAGTGATTTTGAAGCTGTTTTACGTCAAAGTAATGATGCTGAAATGGTGTGGAAAGTCTATAGACTATCCATGCCATGAGACCGGATGTCCAAATTGATAAAGGCCAAAAGAAACATGGAAATATCTACAAGGGAGTGTGAACGAAAGAGAAGAGGACGTGGAGAGAAAGACTGGAGATAAATGGGCCCCTTTTAGTGGCCTCATTCATTCAGGGATACTGGGGAAGAATCTTCCCGCCCCACCACAGGGGGCAGTACTGTTATGGAATTAGCAACGATATATATTTCTTACTTGTGAAATGTAACGCCATCTCTCTTCGATGAATTCCTGTGCCCATTTTTGTCTCCGTAAGCTGCAAAGTAGGCCATGGCACTATATTTTCCGGAATCATCAGCTGCTTTCAAAAACCCACAGAGCAGCTCAGTACAAAAAACGCGGGCATCAGGCGTGGTGTAACATGGCTGCCGCTACACCAGCGCCGCCCTGGTGGCGGCTACATAAATTACGCGGTGCTTCTCATGAAAAAGCCTTTCCATACAAAAGCTCAGTGGTCCGGACCAATCTGAGGGCTGCATTTTTAATGACAACAGATTATCTCAGGGATAACGCTAGTTTTGTGTTAGTTAATCAAATCAGTGTACAAAATGTAGTGAGTTTTTTTCTTTTTTTTTCCAGTTTAACCTGAACCACATTCGTGCCCTTTTGCAGCTATTTCACGTAGCTCTGTGGTAGAAAGACAGTATGGCTCTGCTCTTCTAATAGCACCGTCGTTACTAGCATTACATTCTAGTTTTAATATATTGTGCGAAAGGTCCACATACTGGAAACTTTACGTCTAAGAGCGAAATTAGTTACAGGCCAATTGTAGAAACTAGTATATCTCCAGTAATTAAGAGCAAGTCGCATTAATGCAAAATAATGATGAGTATCTCCAATCAACGTTTTATCTATGGATTGAATTTGACACTAATGAGGACGTCGACCGTGACGTCACTATCAGCTGAGCAACCAAAACAACAATACGGCGCCGGTCGCTTCTAACGTTTGACGTGGCTTGTGAACACATTTTAAAACAAAAGTCCAGCCTACAGCAACTGCATGCTCGTTTCATATCCATTGTCCCTGAAACGACCGCCAAATGATCCTTTTGTAGGGCTTATGTTGGCGAAATTAGAGGCACACAATACCCCCAATCTGTTCAAACTAGGCCTACGGATTGTTCATCATGAAGGGTGTGTTGCTGTCTTGCAGAACAATATTTACTTGTTCCATAACACACTGTAAATGGTAAAGATGGAGAGTGTGACTACCTCCCGGTCTGTATTTATGAGAAAGTAAATTACAAGGGCGTGGGTTTTCCATATATCCTAGGGTATCGTAATGGAATGGACCTTTCACAGGATGTGTTGTTTCATAGATTGTCATAGATACTGGGCAGTTTTAACATTTTCCCCTGAAATACGTGGATTTTAACATTTTACCTGGGAAATCCATAGACTTGTTATATCACACATACTGCTATACTGATGAAGTTACTGTACATCAGAAACTACACTTTCTGCCAAGCTCACTTACTGCATATATTACAGTACTTTTGCCATAATTTCATATTCCTTACTGATAAGTTTGGTTATTTTGGTTGATTAGGTTAGGTTGTTAGGATAGGATGGGTAGGTTAGGGAAGATAAGCTAAGGTTTAGTAAGTTAACTTGGTAGACACAATACCATAGGTGAGTTGGTATGTTCCTTATATACCCAAAATATAATCATATTTTGTGTTTCTGTCTGTCACCAGACACCTCAGTTCTGGAAGGGGTGGCAACAAACAAATCGTCTCCATGTCACCCGGTCCAATGCCACTTCACTGCCTTGCTCCCAGCTCACACCACCCTCTCTCATATACCGTACCTCTCCACTCCATCCCTCCATCTCATCCTCGGCCTCCCCCTCCCTCTCCTCCCCCACCTCACTCACATACACTTTCCTCATTAGTCTCTTGCTCTCCATCCTCTCCACATGGCCAAACCATCTCAATGTATTTCTCCTAATACTTTCTGTCATATCTACATCCACACCACAGTGCTCCTTCATTTCCTCATTTGTCAGTCTGTTTCATATTCATTTTTTGCAGTCTGAAATGAACAGGTAATTATCAGTGTAGCATACTGTATATACTAAAATTACATTCCTGAAGATTGTTAGATTGTAAAAAGACTGTTGGAATCACTGCATCTATGTGGTAAGATTTGGCCAAAACTTTTAAAACTTCCTTTAAGACACTGAACAGGAATAACCTGCTTATTATATACAGCTTTCACAGTGGGAATTAGTTACTGATATTTATATAATGATTATATACAGTAAGGTATAGAAAAGACTACCCACACTACCTAATTACTTCATTACTCTTTTTACCACTTTGTCACTGGTTTTCCAAAGTTCAAGTGAAGTCGAAGTTAAGGGTCATCATCCAGAGGAGCTTACCAGCAATTCCTTTTTTTTTTTTTTTAACACATTTCTTCTAATTTGGTTCTGAGTATTTTGTAGTTGTCACAGTATTTTTTGTTTGTGAGAAGTTAATTATTTAATAATACTGTACTTGTATCTGACCACTCCTACCATACTACAAGTAGGCTATTCATGCATCCACTGCAGGCACTGTAGTTAAATGAAGCTGTTACATTCCTGTCAACAGAAGAGCATTGCAACATCATGGGATAATCATTTACTCATTCAAGTCTTTCTATCTTGAGTTTCAGGTATTAAGCATTTGGAAAACCAACTTATCCTAATCTAACCTAACCTAGCTTAATCAAATCTATCACAAGAAGGAAAGAATACAAATGCAGCACATGAATTCTGTATCTTACAACAATGCTTTTCTGTTTATGAACGCTTAATAACTACAGAGAATCTCTCGACTTTAATATGTCATAGAGCCTGTGGGAAAAACATAGTGGGAATGGTCAGTTATGATTATTGTAGAAAATAATTGTCTCTTAAACAAGAAGGAATCGGCAGTACAAAATACAGTACGGTAGACTACTCACAAAGACACTAGAAGATACCAGTAAAGAGATTAGAATGATTGGTATTATGCCTCTGGCTATGCCCCTAAGCAAATATTGTACCAGATTTCTTATTGAAATGGGTCTTCCATAGGTTATTTGCTGTTTCATTGATTGTCGCAGATATTGTTTAATTTCATTTTGTTTTTGAAGGCTCCAACATGCTTGCATGTGTCGGCCCTGGTCACCTAATGGCGGCTCTCCATGCTGCTCGATCTATGGCAGCCTCCCTGTTCAGTTCCTTAACCCTGAGGTCATGCTTAATGACCTCATCCCATGTCTTTCTCGGTCCACCCCTCACAACCCCTCCCCCAGTATTAACACTTCTCACCCCCCGCACCAAATAATAATCCCTCATCCTCTCCACATGTCCAAACCACCTCAGCCTACCTCTCCTCATCACAACACCAATACACTCCAGGCCCATCCTACCTCTCAACTCTTTGATCGTAATTCCAGCCCCCCCCAGGCCCTGCATGCAGGGATGTACTATGGGCATTTAAAAATTTTCAGAATTTGTTTGTTTGTGTGTATGTGTGTGTGTGTGTGTATAATGTCATTTATTTTGTATTGGTGTGTTTGAAGTAGCTAGGTGAATAAAATAGACTTTGGAGTGATCTGAAAAAGGAAGAGCTATAATGGTAGAGACTAGGAAGGAGCTGCTTTCTTGATGTCCAAAAGAGTGAGAAAGTGAGTTTCATTATGTTTGTTAATGCCAGGCTTGTGTGATATGTTCATGATTGTTAATGTCTTTTGAAAATTTTCCTGTAGCTAAGGAATTTACTTCTCAGATGTTTCATATTTTCTCCTGAAGTTAATGGTCAGTGGAGAGTTAGTGCCTCTCCCCGTAAAGCAACTACAGTAACCCAAAGACAAACAACCACCCCTTATGGGATTATGGGATCTGGCTAGAGATAGATGAATAGACAGATAGTTAATGGTTATGGTAACTTTTCTTCCTCTTGCCCCAGAAACCATGAGCCCGAGTAAGAGTACCAGCATCAACATTGGAGAGGCTGGTAATGCATCACCTAGTAATAATACCATCAACCTCTTTGGGCTGCCAATATCACACCTCCCACCCACGATTCGCTTTTTATTGCTGGCAGTGGCAGTCTTTATTTTCTACCTTATCTATGGTTATATTTTGGTGAGTAGATGTGGAATTTGGTGTACAGTATTTATTTATTAAGGATACATATTGTAGTTTTTGTGACACCTGGTGGTTTAGCAGTTAGAATGCCCCCATTGGTTATCTACCCTTAAATGTAGTGCACTACAGTAGTGTAACTGTGGCCCCCTACACTGTGAGGGGGATAGTGTGGTGTTAGCTTTTGCTATTTGCTGATGTAATTGCTCACCTACAGGTGGGATCAAACACAGGACAAGAAGATTGATACATGATTGAATAATCAGCCTGATTACTAGAGGCACAAGTCATCATATTCACAATGTAATTTTTTGTATGAACAGTTTTCACTCAGTCTTCTTTGTGCATTTGGTTATTGATACTGTATAAGGTCTCTCCAGCATTCCTTTTTTATTATAATAAATACAGCTTCTAATGCCTGCCATTTCTGCTTTCTGTGGCCATTGTCGAAAGACCATGCGTTTGTATTTGTACATTTATCTTCTACATGAGCTCCAGATCTCCAAAAGCAAACTGTAATGCTGTTTGGTGGCAAAATGTGGGCAATAATAGAAAGAAATTTTTGCGGACATGAATGCAGTGAAAAGAGGTAAAGAGAGTTAGACAGGGTGATAAAGAATAAGTCAGGGAGTGAAAGGTAAAAATGGTATACAGTAATCCCTCCAATATCCGTTGTAATAGAGCCAAAGGCATGTCCGAATATTGGTTTTGTCCGGATATTGGTCCTGAAGCTCCAGCACTGGTTTTTCATGACCCTAACCTAACCTAACCTAAATCAGAAAACTACCTTCCTACCTCCCTAGTGGACATGTATAGCACTTATTTAGGTCCCTTTTCACATAAATAATGCACACATGAATTTATTGAATTTTAACCAAAAAATGATGATTTAGAGGTGAGTGAGTCATAGGAGCTCAGAACTTGCCACCATAGTATAAATAAGTATCGGACATGGAAATCATCTTTTCTCACATTTTATGCACTAAATTATTGGATACAAAGCATCAAATACAGTAAATGATGTTAATTGCTACCAGAAAAATGGTTAGGTAAGGTTAGGTTAGGTCAGGTTTGGTTAGGTTAGGTTAGGTTATGACCGGACATGAAATTCACTGCTTCAACCTTTTTTTATAGCTGGTCCACTTAATAACCATGCATGAAAGAATTAAATTAAAAGCAGGAAATTATGATTAACACAATGTTAGGTTAGGTTAGGTTAGGACCGGACATGAAATTCACTGCTTCAACCTTTTTTCTAGCTGTTTTACTTAAGAACCATGCATGGAAAAATTAAATAGCAAGCAGGAAATTATGATTAACATTTAGGGTAATTTTTTAACACATGTACAGCATGATGAAAACAGGTTAGGCATGAAAATCTTTATGGTAACCATAGGTTAGGTTAGGTTAGGTTAGGACCGGACATGAAATTAACTGCTTCAACCTTTTTTCTAGCTGTTTTACTTAAGAACCATGCATGGAAAAATTAAATAGCAAGCAGGAAATTATGATTAACATTTAGGGTAATTTCTTAACACATTAACAGCATGATGAAAACAGGTTAGGCATGAAAATCTTTATGGTAACCATAGGTTAGGTTAGGTTAGGACCGGACATGAAATTCACATCTTCCACCTTTTTTCTAGCTGTTTTACTTAAGAACCATGCATGGGACAATTAAATTGCAAGCAGGAAATTATGATTAACATTTTTGGTAATCTTTTAACACATTTACAGCATGATGAAAACAGGTTAGGCATGAAGTTAGGGTACTTACGAACAAGAAGCTGCCCTCTGATGTAATAACCCACTCTATCATCTCAGACTCTGACAGGAAGACCTTGCACCTGACACACCTTTCCAATTGAGAATCACCAGCACTTATCACCAACACTTTACACAACGTTTTTTTTTTTTTTATAACTGGAATCACATCACTTCACTGCACTGTACATAACAGTAAATTCCATCATCACACACATGATGAAGAAGGTGAAGAGCAGTATCAAGCACTGTAGGAGGTAGGGTATCACCACAAAAGCAATCAATATGGCCGCCATTGTCGGAGGTGTTCATGAGTCAGTAACTGAGTGGGTAATGGCGACCGACAGACAGACGCCACGAGTGTAAACATAGCCGATCGGCGCGGGCGGGAAATTCAAACTGACGCAGTCCCCAAAAAATTGAAAAATTTTCGATTTTTTTCGAATTTTTGGGCATTTTGGGGGTTGGGCAGCCCAGAATATCCGAATAGTGAGTATATCCGAGTATTGGACGTCCGAATATTAGAGGGATTACTGTATTGCTATAGTCGCGGCGCACGATTCTGAGGTTGTCATTATCGTACCCTGGCAACCTACCATTTAAAAATGCGTCCGATTTCGTATCACATTATACACGAATAATATTATTATGCAAGTATATATTATACACAAATATTATTATATATGAGCATATTGTACACGAATCACATGCATCTCATATAGTACACGAAATCAGACGCACTTTTGAATGGTAAGTTGCCAGGGCACGATAATAACAACCTCAGAGTTGCGCGCCACGACTATACTGAAGGGTGAAAAAGTGAGCAGATGGAGAGAACCTTTCAGGAATTGTTGAATACAGAGAATTAAATTAATGTGAGTATAAGTGGCTGGGGAATGGCTGGGAGGAGGAGGAGGGAGGTGAGAAGACAGTAGTGGAAGCAATGAAGAAAGTCAAAATGGTGAAGCCCTAGGAACTGATGGAATGTGCAGTGAAGTTCTGAAGCGTGGGGGAGAGATAGTGGAATGGATATGGAAGATGTGCAAATTGGCTTGGGAGGATGGTAGAGTCCTGGAGGTTTGGAGGTCAGGTATAATTATTCCCATGTACAAAGGAAAAGGGGAAAAAGAAG
>JAGKTI010029358.1:0-12679 GCA_018397915.1 Birgus latro | reverse complement strand
CACTAGGCGGGAGCCCTCAAATTCCCGGAATTATTGTCAAAAACCTTCATTACAAAATTTATAGCATATCCATTTTAGTGCCCTTCAGAGTACTCTCCTTGAGACACTACACACTTGTCCCAGTGCTTTTCCCATTCCTGGAAACACTTCCCATAACCGTCTATTGTCACCTTGTCCAGAGACTCCTGCGTTTTTTTCCCCTGGATTTTTTCTAAGTTGTCAAATCTTCTGCCTTTCAGTTCTAACTTAATCTTGGGAAACAAGAAAAAAATCATTGGGAGCAAGATCTGGCGAGTACGGGAGGGGGGTAGGGGGAGCTACAACGACGTTGTTTTTGGTCAAAAATTGTAGATCTGACAACACGGTGTGTGATGGGCACTGTCGTGATGCAAGAACCATTTCTGGGTGCGCCACTTTTGTGGTCGTTTGCGCCTGATGCTTTCCTGTAGACGCCTCACTACTGTAACGCAAAACTGTTGGTTCACAGATCGTCCATGAGGAACAAAATCCCCATGATTTCATCTACTGGACAGATCGAAGGATGGCCGGGACGTAGAAAGTCTTGGACTTTATGTTGCCGTTCTTAATATGTGCGTACCATTCCATGCTCATCATATTCCATCGCTACAACTTAGTGTTTAAGACAAAAATGTGGCAACTATAAAGCAGGTTAAAGTGAACAGAGTATAATGGAATTGTGGTGGGAGTGAAGAGGGAAATGAAAGAGAGGTTCTGATATGGAGTGTAATTAGAGCCTGAGAAAGAGGGACTGTGGGGAGAGTAAAGCCGCGTTTTCGCGACGTTAAAAATCAAGATTCTTTGACTAATATTGATATCGTATATTGACTGTCATGCTGACACCTGTTTTTGCGTGTACCGAAAGTCAATAAGAGACTGACTTTGGGCCAAGATTAATCGAATTTAGTCAATAATGTTCCCGAGGTATTTTGACTGATCTTGGCTTTATATTGACTTCTCTGTTTTGTTAACACACGAGGCGTTTCGATATCCTAAATGAAATATAGAGGCTCCTGGGGTGAAACAAAACAGTTCTGCGGAAACTTCATCAGCTTTGTAAATAAATGGAACGTTCTGTCCGTCCCAAGTTAGATGGCGGTCTAGTGTCTCCGCATTGCATGGTACCCTCTGTAGTGGTGCGACCCTTTGTGTCTTGCCCTAACATTGCCTTAACATACGGCAGTGACGAGGCAAGAGGAACGGAACTTACAGTAGAAGTGTCCCTAAACCCTAACAGGAGGCACGAAAAGTAGGGTTGATTGACTGATTGACTAAAACATAACTGGCAGCACAACTGCCAGAGTCATATGCCACTGGACACAAGCTGTAAATAAACAAAACATAGGCTAAAACAAAACAGTAAAAATAGAAGGATAGCAAACAGGAAATAAAAAGGGGAAAATCGAATAAAAAGTAAAAACACTTAAATCTTGCAAAACAGCCTGCTCTCCTCCACAAACGAGAGGGTTCTCCCTCCCATAAAACAGGCATCCTCACGAAGCACAGACGAAAGATGATACAAGCGATCATCCCCCCGGTGGTCACAGAGGTATCAGCAGCATAAATGCCCAAGATTGGGACACTCCACCAGCAAGTACCGGGCAGTTAAGGGGACAAGACAATCCCCATAAACAGGAAGGGGACCCCCCTCCATCGAGTAGGAAAGAGGGAAATGGGCGTGGCTAATGCAAAGGCTCCATGAGGCGCTCTTCCACAGGCAAGGCAAGCTCCAGTAACTGAAGGAGCCCACTTTTGCACAGATTGTACACAGCTTGTTGGCCCCGACAGCATCTCAGCGTTCCTGCAAACAATGTCGAACCAGACCGTCAAAATATGGGTGAAAATCAGTTGCAGGGAGAAGCTGAGGAGGTGGGGACCTCAAAGCAGGAGCATGCCTAGTTGCCGCTGCCTTAGCTAGTATATCAGCCCGCTCATTCACCGAGACTCCTGCATGGGTCGGAAAATCCCACCTGATGGCCACAACAGCCGAGTAGATATAATAAATGGATGAAAGGAACTAAAAAATTCCCAGAGCAGAAAAAGCACTACGGGAGTAGCTAATAACAATAAAAGAGGATTTGGGGAGAGTAAAAGTGACCTGAAGAGCAAGTAAGATTGCAGACAGTCCCGCCGTAAAAACCGAAGCAATACTAGGAAGGCAACCGCCCTGACAAAACGAAGGGAAGACGGCGCCAAAGCCTACTTCAGTATTAAACTTAGAACAATCTCTATAGACAGGGATGGAGCCCTCATGGTGGAGGAATGTTCTAAAAACAGAGAAAGTGACATATGAGAGGGAAGAGAGCTCTTTTTATCAATGGCAGGCCTACAGATTGACACAAGAGGGAGCAGCCATTAATCTACCTTAGGGATATGATGGGGACAAACTGACTATGAAAAATCAGACAAGGCTGACATAACAGACCCGACTCCATAACCAAAAGGCTTCGGGAAACTCGGGCGAGAGACATAAAGAAAAGAATGGGAGTCTTGGGAGACAATGACACAGGGCACTGAATCCGGGAGGCGGTGAACCCGATACCAACACCTCAGCATCAGTGACTGACAGTGCAAGTCCAAGAGGAGAGTGCCAGCATCCACCAACAAACTCGAAATCTGGGAAGACCTAAATGCTCCAGTTGTCAGATGAACACCAGCATGGTGCACAGAATCCAACATACTCAGACGGGCCTTCTTAGCAGAAGAGTAAACCACACCCATACTCAAGTTTAGAAAGAGTAAAAGATCTGTGCATGAGGAGGAAGGTCTGACAGTCAGCACCCCAAGAGGTATGAGCCAGAACCCTCAGAAGACACATGGCCTTAATACAGGCTGATTTAATATATTGGAAATGAGGGAACCAGGTCAGTCACCTATAAATGATAAGACCCAGAAACTAAGTCTCTTTCACACATGAGATTCTGCGACCATAATGATAGAGGTATGGGTCCAGATGAATACCACGAAGATGACAGAAATATATAGCCACAGTCTTCACGGAAGAAAAACAGAAACCACGAGTCTCAGCCCCCTAAGAAAACCTGTTAAGTGCCAGGTGCAACTTCCACTCAGCCAAAGACATCCAAGACAAAGAGACGGAGAGTGACAGATCATGAACTCATAGAGAGCCCCGAGCCCCATCGGGGAGTACGCTAATAACACTGTTGATAGCCACAGCAAAGAGCGTGACACTAAGGGTACTCCCCTGTGGCACCCCATCTTCGAGTGGACGGGCATCAGAAAGCATGCCCGCAGTCCGCACCCTTATAAAATGGTTAGATAAAAACTGCTTAATAAAAACAGGCAAACAGCCATGAAGACCAGACTCATAAAGAGAAAGTAAAATGCCATGATGCCAGGCAGTGTTGTGTGCCTTCTCCAGATCAAGGAAGACCGTGACGTGGTGTTGGTTAGTGGAGAAAGCCTCACAGACAGAAGATTCCAAGGACAGTAGGGTATGAAAGGTAGATCACATTTTACGAAAACTATACTAGACTGGTGAAAAGTAATTGCCCTTTCTAAATACCACATGAGCCATCTATTTACTGTCTTCTCCAGCACCATGCAAACGCAAGAGGTCAGAGAGATTGGATGATAATTTGTTGCCTTCAGATGATCTTTTTTGGGCTTAGGGATGGGGATAACCACAACAACACCCTAAGAAGACGGAAACTCACCGGTACACCATATTTTATTATACTGAGCCAATAAAAAGGAAAGGTATTCATCAGACATGATGTAAAAAAGCATACATAGCCTGGAGGTGAATCATGACACTGCTACACCGCTGCCTGAATCTCAGAAACAGAAAAGGGGACATTATAAGATGCACCCTCAGAAGAGGTGAAACTGAGACCACAAGATTCCAAGCGCCGATGGTGGTGGGCCAAAGGCGATGCAGTGTCCTTTTAAGACACACAAGCAAAATGCTTGGCAAACACTTCAGCAACAGCGAAAGTGTCAGTTGCAGTCCCACCTGCATCAGATAAAACAGGAGGGGAAGGGACAGGAAATTTGCCATAAATCTTTCTAATGCAGTTCCAAACTTCGGTGAGAGAAGTCCTCGAGTGAACGGAGGAAACATACCCCCGCCATGATGCACATCTGGCCTCCTTCAATACGTGGTGTGCATGAGCATGCACCCTCTGAGAAGCCACCAAATATTGAGAGTACCCACGATGACGACGAAGCCGAGAGAAGGCAACTCGTTTGGCCCTCACAGCAGAGGTGCATTCAGGGATCCACCAGGGAACTGGATGTTTAGGAAAACAACCAGAAGTCATGGGAATAGATAGAAAAAGCTGCTGGATGTATTACATCAGTTATATATGCCACTGCCTCATGAGTACTACCAAAATTGCCCACGGTGCGATTAGTGGGACATAACTCTCTGAAGAGTTGCCAGTTCGCCTTATCCAGGCACCAGTGAGGAAGATGAAATTGTGGCTCACACTCAGCAGAAGTTAAAATAATCGGGAAGTGGTCACTGCCATGCAAATCTGGCAACACACCCCAACTAAAATCTAATATGGCTGTAGCTGAGCACAGAGACAAATCAATGGCAGTGAAAGCACCAGCCTGATTATGAAAGTACATCATCTCACCTGAATTAAACACCCCCAACTCCTCATCCTCCAACAAAGAGGCCAGCATAGCATCTCTAGGGTTGGCCATATTGTCACCCTACAGTGAGTGACAACTATTCAGTTCACCCAGTAAAAGAAAAGGGGATGGAAGGTCTTGAACAAGGCGGGCAAGATCTACCCTCTCGACAGAAGCACTAGGAGGGAGATAAAGACTATACACTGTATATCAACGGCAAAGGAAAATCTGAAGAACAACACCCTGCACAGGAGTAATAGGACTCAGCTTAGTGAATGAGACATCACGACGGAGGAGTATAACAATACCCCCATGACGTCCTTGGCCTGGAAGAGGATCAGAATAAAACATGTGGTAACCGGGAGGACCAGGAGGAGCAGATTCACCAACCTTGGTCTCCTGGATGCACATGCATACTGGCGAATACTGGGCAAGAAGATGATGGCTTTCCTCCAAACTAGCATGTAAACCACGACAGTCCCACTGAATAATACCCACAGTGGAGGAAGAATTAGGATAAGGGGTGAGACAGCCCAGCCCCCAGCAAGCGACCAGATTTAGGATGATCTTAGAAAGGCCCTTAGTATAGGACTGCCTGGCACTGTTATGATGGACAGTGTGCCGACCAGCTGAAGGCAACCTAGAGGAAGAAGAAGGCCAGACAATGGACTTCTGCTTTGGTGGAGCAAGAGATGGCTTGGTAGGGGGACAGCAAGCTGCCTTAGCACGAACAGAGCAGGCGTGCCATCAAGAGGAGGAAAACGATCAGTAGCTCACCCCACAGTAGTAAGATCCTGAGAGGGCAAGATTTCATGCAGCTGAGGAGGTGCATCAATGACCCGGGCATCACTACCTGGTGGGGGCTGGACCGTCAGCTAAACACCATCCTCAGCCTGCACTCATCCAGACCCCTGAGAATCCTAGGCAGAGTGAGTGGTGGGCTGCACAGCAGAAACCTTTGGTAGTAGGGCCTCAGCCTCTGAGCATTTTGAGGAGCCACTGCAATGCTTGCCATACACAGGAGGGACATCGGGTTTTTAGGATATGTAAGGACAAGGAGAAGCATCGACATGGACGTCTGCCACCACCACGGAAGGGTGTCGACCATCTGTCACTGAAGCAGAGGCAGAAACATTAGTTGAAGAAGGCGGATTACCACTAGCCTCACAAGCAGCAAGAGCCTTAGCAATGTTGGTCTGCCAATCAGAGGAGAGAGGAGATGTAGATGACACAGATCGAGGCAGATTCCGAGACACAGGACGCCGCATGAAGCACCAGAGAGGATACTGTAGAGGCATAAGTAACTCTAGGTTGCAAAAATCGAGTCCAGTCTCTCCTCCTTGCCACAGGATGGGAAACCTTCTCATGGGTACGTATGGAAAAAAATCTCTCTCTCAAAGACATAGCGAGGACAGAGTCTAGAGGAGGCAGCATGGGCACCCACACAATGGCAGCATTTAATAGGCACCTTACAGTCACCAGCATGGGAGGAGCAAAGGGGAGGCGGTAACTCGATCGGTAGAGAGTTGGCTTGCAGTCCCGTGGGACCCAGGTTCGAATCCTCGCTGGTGCAGGGAACAGTTTAAGGATTTGAATTTCATTAAATCAGGCTTTACTGATCTACCAGAAGACCCGCCGACATGTCGTAAAAATAACCCCGCTAATACCAATACACCAGTCCTGTATGAGACAGCCCTAGCATGTATTCAATATGGATGGTGGGTGTTAAGCGCCGAAGTGGTGACATGTATGGTATGTAGGAGGACGACTGGGCCTTGATAGCAGGCTGTGAAGCCTATGCCCAGAGTCGGACACATAAAAAACAAACAAACAAGAAACACATACACCAGGAAGACCAGCTTGCACACAGCAACAAAAGCAGCTAACATGCCCATACCCCTGACAGTGGAAACATCTCTTTGGGGTTGGAACATAGGGTTTCACAGGAAGAGAGAGCCAAGAAAGTTTCACAGAAGCAGGAAACGACAATCGATCGAAGGTCAGGAAAAGTGTTGGAGTTGGGGTCAGAACACCATCAGTCTTCTTCTGTAACCGGTCAACAGACACAATACCAGAAGATCGTAGTTCCTCCAATAACTGAGTCTCAGGGTACCGGAGAAGATCACAGGAGTAAATGACACCCTTGCACTAGTTAATGGTGGTGTGAAGAACACAAGACACATTGTTACCAGTTACTGAAGTCAGAGCCTGGAGTTGGGAGCTCACTTCTGGAGAGGACATCTCAGTAAAGATGCTACCATTCCCATGTGATGAGATCACAGGTTAACGACCACAGGCAGAAACATGGTGCAAATTGAAAATGTCAGTATCCAGCACTGAGCCACCCACAGAGGGTTTCAGCACTAGATGCTTTGCAGAATTCTCTTGCACCGTCGTCTGGGCTGAACCTCAGAACCGAGCCAACCTGATTCGACCTCCTCCCAGTCCCATTGATCGCTGGGTCAGAGGAGGATATTCCCTAGGGGCCTGGAAAGGCTCCAGAGTGGCAATGAGGGAGGAAGAATATGATGACTGGCCGGGGACAGATGCCGTGTTGTCAACAACAGTTTTATCCAAAGAAGCCATATAGCAACAGAAAAACTTCATTCCCTCACACCTTCACCCACCACGGAGCCCAGCAAGGGGAGGTCATATGCAACGGATAACACACTGGCAACCCCAGAGGTTTTGTGAGAGAGTATACGCAGGCAACCAGTGGGGGACCCGGACAAGGGTGACTCCAGGACGATAGGAGCCACCCACTGAGCTCTGTCATATGAAGGGGCTTTTTCATAGGCAGCACCACGTAGTTTGTGTGCCCGCCGCCAGGGACCCAGGGCGGCGCTGATGATGTTTATGCACTACACCCGATGCCCACACCTCTTGAAATCAGCTGATGAATCCGGAAAATTTAGTGTCATGGTCCACCGCGCAGCTTACGGAAACAACAGCAAAACAGATACAGCAAGCTAGGAACATTGTTCCAATTGCATTACCATGGTCGAGGCAACGAGTGGAGTGTTTCAATATGGCGACCAAAGTCACACTCTCGCTGCGGAGATAACCACACCATATGACAGAGCTCAGTGGAGCAACCAGGCCCCCCCAGTGCCCACTTGACCCTAGCCAAGAAGTGACCAGCCTATTGACCTGGCCAGGCCCAACCAGGTCGACTGTCTAGCCAGAATAAGAGACCAAAGTGGTGTGTTGCTAGCTGTCACTCAACCTCCAGGACTCCCGTCTCCCAGCATTACGGGACGCCACGCACGGCTAACTCGTGGGGAGACAAAACCCCATCCTATATGGAAAATGGGCAGGGACTAGCAACATGACCAACAGATCTCCACTTCCAGTGATGTAGAGGGGGTGCTTGGTCCACGAGGCCGACAGATGCCGAACTCTACCAAGGTAAGCATGTCTCCAGAGTAGGTGGCACTGCCAGCCACGCTTCACGTACCGGCACCACGTCAAGGTGACCGCCCCCTCAGCGGGGACGGAAAGTAGGAACTGCCCATTTGAAGGAAAAGAGACAGACAATGGAGAGCAGTAAAATTAGTAAATCGCATGTTATGTTTCTGGTTCATCCTGCATAAATAAAATTATAGAAGTAGTCACAGTCTACTGTTATTATTTTCGTATGACTCTCCACCAGCAAGGGGTAAAACATTAAGAGAAAATAAGATTTAATGCATACTTGTAGGGTAGCTATGTCACACGAAGGTTTGTTTATAAATGGCACTAAGGTAAAGACAGTAGCATTTTCTGATTATCCGTTATCGCGAAGCTCTTCTGAGACTCAAGATCTGTCAAGATGAATATCAAGATGATACTGACTTTACAATGTCGCGAAAACGCGGCTTTAATGTCACTATGAAAATTTATATTTGATGTAGAAAGATCAGTAGTGTATTGTGTTTGGATGAATAAAGAAACCAAATTATTCCAAAACACTGGAAGGACGACTGATCAGTACAACTTTTAGCCCACTGACTGTCGGCAGTTCTCTCAGATTAAGAAAAAAAAATAACTTTCTTTGGATTTCATACTCACTTTCAGCTAAATAAAATTGCATGATGTTTGCTGGAACATGAAAGTAAATAAATTCGTCCACAGCAAGGGAGAAGGTAAATGCTGGCTATAAAAACAGTGTACAACAGTTAAAAGAGACAAAAGACGACACATAAAGGGAGTTACAGACGAAAGGGAAGTGGAGGAACAGAACGTAAAATTTAGAATGATGACCCAAGAATGAGAGTGAGAGAAACATAGGAAGAAGAAATTGTCACGAGTGAACGAAATGTAGCAAGATAAAGTATGATGAGGTACAGAGGATAAGACACTTAAAATATAGAAGGCGAGAATTAAAATTAGGACAAAAGAAAGATAGTAACAAACAGTATAAAATAACAGGGAATTTTATCCGGTGGGAAAAATTAGATGCTGTATATATGTGTAAGAAAGAGGACAGCAAGGTATTTAAAGTTACCTTGGCCTGTGTTTGATCTGTTGATGACTTAAGGGAGGTGGTTAAAGAGCAGCGAGGGTCGAGGTGGTGAGGCATGTAGAGGAGGGAGGGGGGAAAGTGGCAGAGGCAAGGAGGGAAGTGGCAAAGGGAAGTAGGAAATGGCAGAGGGAAGGACGGAAATGACGGGGGGGAACCGGGATACGTGAGAGGGAAGTGGCGGAGGGAAGGGGGAATGTTGCAGAAGGAAGAATAGATGCAGAGAGAGAGAGAGAGAGAGAGAGAGAGAGACCCACACAAGTGAAACAATAATCAGTGCTAACCGACCTTGCCTGACCTTTCTTCTTGTATTTACATTCTTCTTTCCTCCTTTTTTGGGTACATCTTTCTTTTCCTCCCGACGGACCCCTGGCCTTTTTCCCACGCCCCTGTTATCTATTCATCGCTCCATTTTCCTACTGTTGAGCCTCTGTTTTCCTTCCTCTCTTGTCCCACTTCTGTTTTCCCTTCTCTGGTCTCTTTCTCACTTTCCCTCTCTCCTGTTATATTTCCTATTTGCCTGTTTCCCTCTCTCTGGATATGCTTCCTCTTCTGATTTCCATGCTTCCATCCCCTCGTTCCCTTTCTCCTTCTCTCTCATTCACTTTTGTATAGTCCTTCCTACACTTCCTTCTTCGCTCTCTCTTCAGTGTCTTATTTACTTCTCTTTCTTCTTATCCCTATTCCAAATTCCTGTTTTCATTACTTCCTTTATCCCTTTCTTCTTTTTTCCGTTTTATCTTCTTTCTTTCCTTCACTATTCCCTCTTACTTTGCAATCTTCCTCTCCCCTCTCCTTCCCCGTTCGTTCTTTTCATCCTCTTTCTTTTCTGTATTCCTTATCTCCATCACTTTCTCTTACTATCCTTTACATTCGTTCTTTATTACCCTCCTTTCATTTAGAATTATAATTATCTTCTTCCTTCTAAACTCTCCTTCATATGCTCTTCTTTTTTACTTCCTTTCCCGACTCTTCCTCCCCTCTTTCTTGTTTTCCTTGTTTCGTCTTATCTTTCCCTCCTTTTCACTTTCTACTTTCCCTTCTCCATTCCCTGTTCCCTCATTTCCGCTCTCCAGCACACACTACTCGAGCGTCTGTCTCACTTATTCTCTTACGTTCTTTTCTTCTCTCCCCCTCCCTTATTTGTCCCTTTCCCTTTTCCTTCCACCTTTCCCACACTCACCTTGTCCTAGTGTGGGGCCTTCCTTCCTTCCTTTTCTCTTCCCTTTATTCATTTCTTTTTTAGTTTCATTCACTCCTTGTCTCTTCTCTATTCTCCTTTCTACCATTCTCCTCTCCCTCACCTTTTTTTCTTCTTCCTTTCCTCTCTTTTTGCTTTTTTTCTTAAACTCTATTATTCTCGCTTCCTTTCCTTCCCTTCTCCTTCCTTCCCTTTCATTCTTTCTTCCTTTTATAATTTTCTTCCACCCTCTTCTCTTCTACTTTCCATTTTTCCATTGCTTCTCTCACCTGCCCATACTCTAATACATTCCCATCTTAAGTCTCTCTTTCCATCATGCCTCATTTCTATCCTCCCTTCTTCTCTCGTTCCTCCCATTTCTTATATTTTCCTCTTTCCTTCCTATTTTTTTCCACATTTATTCTCTCCTGTTTTCCTGTCTTTCTCCTCCTCCACCTTCTCTCCTGTTGTTCTTCTCTTTCATCTCTCTTCCTCTCCTTCCATAACTTTATATTCCTCTGTTACTTCCACGGTCCATCTCCTATATGGATGAAGTTCCTTTCCTTTTTCCACTGCCACATTATATACCTCCCTCCCTTCCTTCCGATCTGCAGTCCCTTCCCTTCATTGTACCCACCTTTTTCTCTCCGTTATTCATCTCCGACTTTCTTTCCTTTCTTAAGTATTTTTTTTCTCTCACGCTGCGTTTCTCACGTTATGCGTCACCCTCTCTCCTTTCTTATTTTTTCTTAGCTCTCCTATCTCTCGTTTCGCGTCTTACAAAAATCTTTTTCTTCATTCTTAGCCGTACTCTATCTTTTTCTTCACTCCTCTTTTCCTTTCCTTTCTAACGTTGTATATTAGGCACGGATTTAGGGGGAGGGAGCGTCGGGGGCGTACCTCCTCCCTGTTTTCGGAGGAACACTATTGCACGTAGTAAACGAACAACGTCATTTCCCCAGGTATATGCAATAGATATCTTATATTAGTGCCATCAAAGAATCATTTGAATGATGGGAGGAATTTGGTGATAATTATTAGTAATTTGGTAATGTGTCAGAATGAATTCAAACCTACGATAATTCGGATAGGAAGCATGCCTCCCTCCCTCTCTTCGAAACTTCTGGATCGGGCCTTGTAAATCACTCTCTTTTCTTTCCTGTCTTTACTCTCTCTCTTCACCCCTACTCCCTTCCTGCAACGAATTCACATTTCCGGACAGCTTGATCTCAGTGAAACTCTCAGATCGCAGGTCTCAACTGCTCAGCACCTCAAAGTTTCCCGTGAACAAGCCATGGAGCTGCTTGCTGGTTTCAGATGGCTTCATTTTTTCAATCCTTGTTACGAACGAGCAAGCGCTGCGAGCGAAGCTATGTATACGATCAGCGGAGAAATGGGCGGGATCGGGAGAGGAGCCAGCAGCCGACCATGCCAGACGTCAGTGCTGACAACGCCTGCGACCCGTTGAGGGGGGCTACAAGTCAGCCACAGGTTCCTGCAGCCCAGAAGATCAAGGGGAGGGTGATTTGGTTTAACGTGAGTGCGGGGTACGGGTTCATCAAACGCCAGGATACTGGTGTTGATGTTTTCGTTCACCGCTCGGCGATCGTTAAGCCGAATCCACGCCACCTCCAACGCTCCCTAGGTGATGGAGAGCGGGTGGAATTTAGTTTGTTTGGGACCCCAAAGGATCCTGAGGCCCAGGATGTTACTGGACCGGGAGGTGTGGCTGTGCAGGGCTCTGCTTATGCACGGCGACGTCTCACGGCCCAGGGACATCGGGCTAGGGATCCTGGGAATCCGAAACAACTAAATCTACTCGTGGAGATGTGTGTCGCGACGGCGAAGGCTTTTTGTGGGGGTGATAAGGGGGCTTTGCGCGTTCTCCTCCCTAGGATTTTTGAGGAGAACGGGCTGCCTTCCCTTGTCATCCCCGAGTGCTTCGCCCGCGATATACACTCGATTCCCCGCCGACGGGAGCGTAGGGCCCGGCAGCGACGATCTGCTGCCCCTCGTCAGACCCCGAGGAAGAGGCTGCGACTTGAGGCTCCCCTCAACAGGGAAACTGCCACTCCTGTTGACGACCCGGCAATCTCAAGGACTACGACTGAGACCACGGCAGAAATCCACGAACAGCCAGCGATGACGGAGGAGGGGCAGGATTCTTCAGATACTGCCTCCATGGCCGAGGAAGCGTCGACCGGCTCCTCTGCCGAGGAGGAGATTAGTGAGTCCTCCCCTCCTCCAGCAGCAGAGGGCCCTCCATCTCGCCCTCCAATAATCGACCTTAAGGATCGGCTAGACGTAGCCTCCTACCGCCACCTCCTGACCCTCGATGCCCACACCCGGTCGTACCAGCTCGGAGCCACGACCTACAC
>JAGKTI010029357.1:0-12679 GCA_018397915.1 Birgus latro | reverse complement strand
TGTACTCTCCATGATGCTCAGATTGAGACTGAGTGACTAAAGTGAGACTGATATGCTGTCTGGTGTGCGGCAGTCTGCCTAAGTAAGAGTGAGTGAGTAATTTGGTAATAATTCCAAGCTAGGAGTTTATCCTGGAATAAGGTCGCCAGATGTCAGGGGGTCTTAGTAGCATAGTACTGACTGGGAACCAAGCTAGTTCTTGGATTGCTCAAATCTCTTAGAACAGCATTCGTGACAATAATAATAATAATTATCATTATTATTATTGCTATTATTATTATAATTATTATTATTATTTTATAAAATGTTTAATCCCATGCTAAAAATGTAGACAAGAAACAAACGATTTTCTTTCCTTCCCTTGATCATTGGCCCAAAGGCCCATGCCATTAATGTAGTTTTTTTTATTAATGTTTTATTTTTCTAATTGTCAGTATTTATATTTTTTTATTAAATAAATTTAGAAAAATATTCAAACTCCTATACACCTTAAAATTATTTTAAAATAGCCCCGGCCAACAGAACACCATCGACCGCAAATGTGTAATACTTCTCTGCTGTACACACCTGCACTCATCACCTGTTGACTGTCAGGCGAGGCACATGTACAAATATAGAGGACATCAATATATGAAAGACAGCCAGGTGAGGCATGAACTATTCCATACATGTCAACTGTCGACCCTAAATAAGGAAACATAAACAAATGCAAAACCTTTACATATGTACAAAAAGTGAAATGCCTCATCCAGCAGAACACCATCAACTGCACATGCCCTGTACCTCTTCATACTGTACATTTGCACTCACAAGTCTACTGACTGTCAGGCAAGGCACGTATGGAGGACATCAGTATGAGAAACAGAACAGACAGAAACAGAAACTATTCCAAATACATCAGCTATCAACCCTTATTAAATTAAATAATATAAGTTATACAAATATTGAAGCGATAAAACCCACAATCAGAACAGAAAAGAGCCGACTATTAGCCATTCGCTCCATGATCTTAAATAGACAAGAAGTCAACACAATAGGACAAAATGAATTAAGATTCATAAGATGATCAGCCTGTTTATGTACTGATGTGACGTGTGCAAAGTGCCATGAGTTTGAGAACGTTTGGGATGCCCAAAGCTCATTGCACAATACTCACAGTTTAACCCATCATGTCTGGGTGACGTGTATGTGACGACCTAGGGATGTCTGGGAGGCACGTATACATGATCTAGTGTTTCATGGCGTTGTTTGAATATTCTGCGGGTTATTTTCACCACATGCAGCCACTGGCAATCCTCCTTCATGCATCTGAGTCACCGTCCAGTTACATGCCTACCTCCGTAATGGATAGACCTACGCAAAATTTTTTCCGTGTCCGGATCCTCAGATGAGCTCCCGCAACCACCGACTTCAACACCAATGAAGTCCAAAGGCCAGAAAAGAAAAGGCCTTAGTGACAGTGCAACAGGGAGAGAACTCGAGGTGACATTATTGCCAACTGTGAGTGGAGAAAGTGACTCTTCCTCTGAGGAAAGTGACTGCCATGTTGAGTGACGATATTTATGCATCGCATGAGGAGGGTGAATCATGTGAGTTCTCACTGTGTGCCCATCCTCTCCCCCTGTACGTTCATCTGTTATTTCCGATTATGGGAATGGTTCAGAGGGTACTGACAGTCCTGGAGAGGGGGATATTGGCACAGATGAGGAGATGGAAGAGGAGGTAGGGAGTGGAGAAAAGGAGGAGGTGGAGGAGGAAGGGAGGAGGAAGTGCTGTGTCTTTTTATGTGGATGGTGGACGCAGAAAGCTTGTTTCATGATGAAATCAGTGCCTTACTTTTTATTGAAAGTTTTTGTGTGTGTATGTTTGTTATGATGAAAAAGTACAAAACACAGGAAAAAATTCTGTTATAGTGGATAATATAGTGGAGTGAAGAAAGGGAGGAGCTGGAGGAGGGAGGGAGGAGGAAGTGCGGTGAGGCAAGCCTTGCACGACCGCTTTGTTGATTTATGTGAATAATGGAAGCAGAAAGTTTGATGATGAAATCAGTGCCTTATTTTTTGTTTTCATATGTGTATATTTATTATGATGAAAAAGTACAAATTACAGAAACAAATATCTGTTATAGTGAAAAATATTTTTCACTTATGGACAGTACGTGAATAACTATTTTGTTCACAATATATTTTTTTTAGGTTTTATGTAGTAGTAGTAGTAGTAGATGTTGTAGTAGTAGTGGTAGTAGTTCTAGTAGTAGTGATAGTAGTAGTAGAAGTAGCTGTAGTAGTGGTAGTTGTATAGTTGTAGTAGTAGTAGTTGTAGTATGGTAGTTGTATAGTAGTAGTAGTAGTAGTATTTTCAGTGGCTGCTGTAATACCCAGACTTCTAGTGGCACAGCAGTGCCAAAATCAATCAACATTGCAAGCCAAACAAACATCTCCGTGTGAGTGTGTGTGTGTGTGTGTGTGTGTGAGGCGAGCAGGTACTGTACCTGAGCCAGCCTGCCACTAGATCATTGCTATGGTTACCAGACTCCCAGCAGCAATCGCACCACACTTTTGGAAAACATGCATGGAAATAGTGTATGTGGTGGACTGCGGTCTTCTGTAAGTGTTACTATTGTGGAAGGCTAGTCTAAGCCTTAGCTGCGTCACTGCACCTCTGCCATGCATACGGACATGGGCAAAAAAACAACAAAAATTGCCCCCTTTCCCCACTCACTCATTCTTACCACACGCATTTCACGGACCATCTGAGGCAATCAGCTTGAAGTTGAGGGATTGATGAATATTATGACAGTTTTTTATTTTATGTTAAGTATTAGCTGAGATATGAAGGTTTAAAAATAGGCGATTTTCTCAGAAATGCTCGGTTGGGAGAAGGGTTGGCGGGAATATATACCGGACGTGATGGGTTAATCAGGTTGCCCTGATTAAGATGTCAAACCATACATCACTGTATCTGGTCCAGGACTGGTTTCTTTACAGGACTGAAGCGCAAGAAGCAATTCATCTATCGTAAAATCTTGGTTGTACGAGAAGTCTACGTCCTCTGCGGCAAAGTCTAATACATGTAGCTCAACCGTGTGTTTATGGTCTCAAAAGCACTGATCGTAATAATTGGCTGAGCTACTTACATTAGAAAAACTCTTGGCGAGGACGATAGCTACGTCCATGGGGTCGTCAAGGATGTTGTTCACCTGCAGAGTGGCCACAGGGATGTATGGTCTTTTATTATCTAGGTTATTAATAATGGGCCAGACTTTACTCAGTGGGGTAAAACGATTCACTGTGGACACAAAAGACCGTCAGGAGTCACGTTCAGCCCTTCTAATTATTCTCCTTGCTTCACCCCTTGCTTGCTTGCAGCCAATAAAGATTTCTTGAGATGGCTAACTGTCAAAAATCCTGTATCTCCTATTGCATTTCCTTAATGGTTGTTGGCAATCCGGTGTCCACCATTTAGCGCCGTCCTTCACATGAATTGAAGAACTCTTGGGAACAGCAGCCTCAGATGCGTGTAAGATGGAATCATGTTAACTTTGGACTTTCACATCTATGGTCTCCCCAGATATATCTAAACTGGTGATCCTTGAGAAAGATCCCCAAACTGCTTTCTTACAGTTAAATTTTGGAGGTGGGGGATCTGAAATAATGTCGCCTGTGTAAGAAAGACAGATCGGTAAATGATAACTTCCCTAGGAGTCATCATAAGGGTCCCACGAGAAACCCTGATGTATACCTTGGGAGGGTAGAGAGGAGTCAGTGGCCGAAAACTTACCAGTAAGGTCATTTACACGAATCACTTTACCCTCGTTCAAAAAACAGAGGTTGGACTGTAGTATTAGGTCAGCTTCTTGCTCACCACGACATTAATCCTCAAGCTACCCCAGTAATAGTAATGAATGTTAAAGTCGCCCATATCCAACTTATTTCCAGGTAGATGTTAAAAAATTGAATTAAAAGCTTTGCTATCAATGATATCATGTGCAGGACATTAGAGGGTGCAAATAGACAGATATTTGTTTTTAAATTATAATCTGCCCATGACAGCTTCCAGAGTAGAATTTAGAATGACATCTGTTTGTGGGTGTGATTTGCGTGTGTATGTGGCAACCCAGTGACCATCATATCTTCTATATGAGTGGCAGTGTTTGAACTGTGGAGGATCAGGGTGATCCACCAAACATGTCTCCTGTCAACAAATAATGTTTGGCCTGTATATTGATAGCAAAGTTATTTTATTGTGTAATTTATTCCCAAGAGTCCTACACTTCCACTGAAACTCAGTGAATGCAATGGTTTAAGACTGATGAGGTGAGCCAGTGCGTTAATTTTTTTTTTCGTATGTCACCCACCACTAAGCGAGCAACTGCCGGGGGACCTATCCCAGTACTTGCTGACGGATACCTCCATATTATTATCGATAATGAAACTCCCAGACTTCCCCAGCGAGAAGCTAACTTTTCACTCCCTCGCTGGAGCAGAAGCAGGAAACACATGAGGACCTGGCTTCCAAAATGTGGTCAGGTTAATCTTATTAGACTTGTCAGACTTTGATTTAGGCCGTACTGAATGAGAAGCAGCAGCAGCCTGTGAGTAAGAGGTATTTGTGGTGATATCAGTGAGAGACTTGGAAAGTACAGGAGGAGAAGGCGAAGAGGCAGCGCGAGTGACAAGAATCCTGGGAACAGGGTCAATCTGAGTTTCTACTGTGCACATCATGGGTTGGGACACAACCGCTGTTCCATAGGAGACAGTAGGTTTGGGAGTAGCATGCAGCTCCCTCAACTTCTTCCTAGCATCGTAGTAGGATATGTTCTCCGGTGTTTTCACAGTGCAGACCCCCTTCTCCTCCTTCCACTTGGGACAATCCCTCGAGGAAGTGGTGTGAGCACCCTTACAATGAAAACGGCATTCAGTTGCAGATGTATAGTGGTCAGCAGAATTACCCACAGTTGCACACCTGCGACACACCGAGCAAGAAACCCTACAAGACTTATCATTAAGTCCATAGATTTGACATCCTGAACATCTAAGAGGATTATGGATATACGGTCGTACGGTAAGAATTTTGTAACCAACTTTGTCCCCCGAAGGGAGTGTAACTCCTCCATATGTCAAAACAATTGTCGCAGTCTTCTTCACACTTATGAACCTGGCATCCATGACATCTTGCAAAGCAAGTTTACGTGCTGTATCGACCTCTTCCTTGACCATGAGATCCTTACATGTGACAATTCCTTTGCAGTAATTTATGGAGTGAGGGATCCTTGGTTTAACTTCATTGCAGTGAAACTTGTGGAGCTTTAGTAAGTCTTTAACCTGAGCAGAATTTACAGTTTTGGCGAAGGGGTTTCCACAAGCAAGTTTTTTCACTTGTTCAGCTTCAACAGCACAGTCATCATTTACCTTCTTGATTAGAAGATGATTGAGACTAGCCAAGGAAGTAGAACCAATAGCATGTAACTGTACAAATGTCGCATTTCGAGTATATACAGGGATGGCTAGCGGTGATCGCGTCTGGGGACGGTCATTCCGTGAGTCGGTCCGTGATGCAAAGTGTCGTCAAAGCCACACCCCTCCTGAAGGGAAGGAGGGGTAGGGAAAGGGTCAGACATAGTAACCAACTCCCCCTAGTGGGGGGAGTGGGAAGAAAAAGAGAGAAACAACCAAGAGAGAAAATGCACAAGGAAAAAAAAAACTAAGGCTAAGATTGCCCTCCCAACCCATAAGACAATCTCAGTACAAAAGTACAGACATCTACTATGCCAAACTAACAGGTAGGAGAGAGTAATGAGAAACTTAGCTAGCATGAATGTCACCACAAGGGTGGAAAAAAAAAACTAACTCAGGTGAGGCAGCCCTAAAAAACAAGAGGTGAGAGCACACGAGCACAAGAGCACGTGTCTAAGCTCCCCGCGACCATGCTTGAAACAAGAAATGCTTTAACACTGGAAGAAACTCGCAAAAAATGAGGTAAGTAACTAAATAAAAGTACAGTTGTTACTCTCGGCTGGTAAGGAAAACATTATTGTCCCAGGATTTAAGTTTCTGAAAACCAACATCCTCTGACAAGACATTCGACATCTTAGCACATAAATGGTGAAACACATGCCGTAAGTATCTATATTCTGTCCACTTAAACTTGGCCAAAAACTGTCCTCTGTCGATCATGAATTCAGTGCTGGAACAAGAGATGAACAAGTAGATTATGGCACTGGTCATGAAGTGCTAGGAAGAAAATGGAGAGCCACAATATTATCTTATTCTCTCACTGAACTACAGACAATACATTGCAAAAGGGCAGATACCACAACCTAATTAAGATTAAAAACTGTGACAGTGATGTATCTTAGCAGTATCTATATCCGGATACTTGCTGCTATCAAAAGCAGATGTGGGTTTAGCAGTGCGCTCACTAAGAAACAGTTTAGACTGGGGCTTGACTAGGGTTTGGCTATGAAATGATTACTATACGTCAGTTTCTGTAATTTCTTCCCGATTTTTCGTCTCTCCGTCGTGAATGCTGGGTTGTAAGAATAGTTTGGCACTGATTATGATGCTGGTCGCAAAGAAGCTCTAGAGCAATTATTTAGGCTGGTAACATTGTCTCTGATCCAGAATTACGTGAAACAAGCTGCAAAAGGACGAATATCTGAACCAAGTCAAAGGAAAAATGGTATATTTTATGCATAAAGTTTTCAAAAACCGATATACGTACGACATGTATGTAACCCATAGAAACAACGCTGGCTGGCATATTTACCTGTTAAATTTATTAGGAAATATTTGTTCATTTTTGATGAGCACTAAACCTCCCTTGCTACTCCAAACGCCAATTCGCCGTGGCTGAGATTCCAGGTCACTGTATGGCAGGTCCACAAAGACCCTTTACAAACATAAAAAAGAAAACACTATGTCATGTTTAGATGACCTTACACAACTCTTAACAATAAGTGTGCGGCCACACTTGCCTGATACACGTGATCGACAGGATGAAGTGAAACACCGGGTTAGACCCACTGCAATATCCTGTTCTGAACGTTGAACGGACTTCTGAGCCTCATTTCCTCTTGTCAGTCACATGTTAGGGGATAGTCTGGCCGCACTCCTTGATTATTTATTCAAAACTAATTTTAAACAAATTATTAACAGCGCGTTATGTGAAGTACAATGTAATTAAACGCCCTGTCGTACGGGGACATGTACTCAGAACAAATGACAATGGATATCCAATTTTTTCCTGCCACAGGGGTGAACACCCAAGCGTATTCCGCCACCAAGCCCAATCGTGGCCATCCACGCTCACCATCGCTGCCCAAAAGTCTGTAATCTCCGTCTCTATAGAACTCATCCTGATTGTGGCAGTACTGAACTCTGCAGAAAACTGGATACATCATCATTATGATTTATTTTTAAATATTTATAGTAAATTTTGCATAATCTTTTATTATACGAACCCAAGGCCAGTTCCCGCAGCAGGTTTCTGTACTGGTTGCCTTCTCTCCGCGCAAGCCATTCTCGCCTTCACAATGTCCTCCTTCCCCTATTTCTTTAGTCTTCTTTCAGCCGCTTCCTTCTCTTCAGGCAAGGTGAGGAGTACAATACTCTTTGCAGAGTTACTATATGGTTCACGTTCATGGTTGTTGACTGGAATGGTAAACAGCAGATTGTTCACTCACAGTTTCTTTCTCTGTCGAGTTTTTGTGGCTGTCCAGCGTGCATAGCCAGCCGAGTTGGCTGAGGTCGATAAAGAAGAAGAACAAAGTGGCTAAGTCAAAGCATACCGTGTGATAGGCATTTTTTGGATTCCACTCTGTTCGCCCATTGGCATTTGTTGTGCGTACATGTCTGTATGATAGTTGCCAGAGTACTCGGAGATCCCACAATAATTTCACTTGTTTTCTTGTTAATGAACCAATTTACATTAAATTTATTACATATTTTTGTCCTACAGTTACGGTAAGTTTCAAAAGTAGTTTCATTCAGAGTTTAGACATAATTGAGCCTGACGTTTCAAATTAGCAAGAGTTTGATGCAAATTATCTGCAGTGATGGCTGCATTTCTCCCTAACAGCGTTTCTTTTAGCCTCCTGAGTGTGTGAGGGTTGTTTTTTTAATTCTTTTCCCTTAAGGCACTCTATAAAATAAAGAAATCTTTTGCTAAGTCACGAAAATTGTATAATATGCAGTCCGTTACCAAGTATGCCCTGATAACTGGATTTTTAAAGTGAATGCACAGTCAAGAAAAAGTACATTCTTGAGCTATATCAGGAGGATTAACAGTACATAGAGAGCTATGGAGTACAGCATGACCAGTGAATTACTGCAGTTGGTCAGGTGATGCCCAATCAGTGCCGTGCTGACAAAAGAACAGCATTTAATTGCCAGCATGTTTCCATCTATCTATCTATTACCAGACGCTTCAATCCGTAAGGGGTGGCCACAAACAAATCGCCCCCAAGCCGCCCTGTCCAATTCCACTTCACTGCTTTGCTCCCAGCTCACACCCCTCTCTCTCATATACCTCTCCACTCCATCTCTCCATCTCATCCTCGGCCTCCCCCTCCCTCTCCTCCGCTCCACCTAACTACCATACGCTCTCCTCGTTAATCTCTCGCTCTCCATCCTCTCCACATGGCGACTGTAGCACCAGCCGAGCAGGGCAGTACTCCCAAGGTGAATGGAAAGCTGATGACAGGTAGAGCTGGAGCTCTCGTTTCTTCAACCCTCTGGATTAGTTCCTGACCATCCCCCTTTGCTGAACTTTTCCAGTGTTTCAGTAACACAGAGAGTAGGCCAGCATGCTCTCCAATACAATTTTCTCTAACTGTCAGCACCAAACTACATGCACATTACATGCCACACTTCCTTTTCAAAAATAAAAATTAAAAATAGTGTCTAATAACCAAGCCTCAGAACCCCAGCAGGGGGGGGACCATAAATGCCCCCACCATCCGCCCATCTCCCGGTGACGACTCAACGAGCTGCCTGGAACCACTGTCTTACTCACTACTTCTTCATTTATGCAGCATTCGCAGCCTTTCTTCTAACTTTCTCTCTGTTGAGCACCACCTCTCCTCCTCTAAACCTGACCTTCTCTTCTTAACTGAGACGCAGCTGTCTGAGACAACTGATAGCAACCCCTTTTCTGTATCCTCCTGCTTTCTCTATACTCATTTCAAAGCCAAGGTGGCTGTTGTGTATAAGTACGCAACGATTTATCTTGCTCTCGTGTTCCTCAAGTAGATTCTTCTGAATTATCTTCTCTCTGACAGCGGCTTTCCTGTCATTCTCTGACTAAATATATCTATGATGTTTACGTATCCCCTAATTCTACTTACTATGAAAAACTCTTCGACTATCTTACTTCTACGATGGAACACATCCTATCCGTTTCTCCTTTCTCTGCAATCTCCATTCTAGGATATTCAATGTTCGCCACCATCTTTAGCTCTCCTGTCCTTTCACTGATCCACCTGGTGATCATCCCTACATCTTTTCTATCCTTTATGACCTAGAGCAGATTGTACAGCACCCAACCCGTATCCCTGACTGCCTTGGAGAGAGTTCCAACATACTTGACCTCTTCCTTACAACTAATCCTACTACAGTAGTAATACATTGTTAATCTTTCCTCTCCATTGGGCTCCTCCAATCACAGCCCTATTATCTCAGCCTGTCCTATCTCTCCAGTACGGCCTGTGGACCCTCGAAAGGAACGTCGGATGTGGCACTTTGGAACTGCTGTTTGGGAGGCCCTCAGGCAGTACTTCTTTGGAATGATTATTGCTTCCGTGGCCGGGAGCCATCTGAGTGTGCCTTGCACATTATGGAGGTTATTCTCTCGGGCATGGAAACAAACATTCCTTTCTCATATCCTTTGACTAATGAAAGAAAGCCTTGGTTTAATCACGCTTGTTCTAATGCTATCCACAACAAGGAGACGGTATATAAAATGTACTGTAGCTTACTCACCCATGAATCACATCTTTTTTTTTTGTTTCTGCCCGGAATCGTGCTAAGTATGTTCTTTGCTCTTGTAAAAATAATTTCATCCGTACTAAATGCTCACAACTCTCTAACTGCTCCTTTTGGCACCTGTCAAAAACCTTTCTAACAGCTTTACCTCAACAAACCTCCCTCCTCTTTTCTAATCTGATAGCTCTGTAGCTATTTCTGCTACTGATAAAGCAGATCTCTTCCCTCAGACTTTCTTCTCCACTTCCACCTTAGACAGTTCCGGTGCTGTTCCTCCATCGCTTCCCCCCTCTGACTTCATGGCCGACATTAAAATTTCCTCAGCTGATGTATATTCTGCCATCACTGGCCTCAGTACTAACAAGGCATATGGGCCTGATGGGGTCCCTCCTGTTATCCTCAAGAACTGCGCTTCTGTACTTACACCCTGCCTATGTAAAACTTACACCCTGCCTATGTAAAATTTCGTCTGTGTCTATCAACTTGTACCTTTCCTTCCTGCTGGAATTTTGCTCTCATTCAGGCAGTCCCATTGAAGGGTGACTATTCACACCCTCTAACTATGGCCCAATTGTTTTAACATCCTGTGTCTCAAAATTTTCGAGCCTATTCTTAACAGAAAAATTTTAAAACATCTTTCCTATCACAACCTTCTTTCTGATCGTCAATATGGGTTCTGTCACGGGCGCTCCACGGGCGATCTTCTCACCTACCTTTCAGACTCCTGGTCGTCCTCCTTTCGGGACTTTGTCAAAAGGTTTACCATTGCACAAATCTTTAATTTCCAAACTGCCCTTGTATGGTTTCTGTCCTTATATCTGTACCTTCATCTCTAGCTTCCTTTCTGGTCGTTCTATAGCTGCTGTTATAGACGGCCATCGTTCTTCTCCTAGATCCATCAATAGTGGTGTTTCTCAGCCCTCTGTCCTATCACCGACTCTCTTCCTTTTGTTCATCAATGACCCAAGTTGTACGTCTAACCCTATCCACTGATATGCTGAAGATTCCACCCTTTACCTTTCCATTCGGTTCCCGCAACGTTCATCTCAGCAGTTACTTCAGCAGTGAGGGAATGAGGCTATGGCACACCTAATGTCTGACTTGGCTCGTATCTCTGACGGGGGTAAAAATAATCTTGTTGTTTTTAATACATCAAATACTCACTTCTTACATCTATCAACCCGACAAAAACTTCCACAGGTGTACCCACTAATGTTTAATAATATCCAGATCAATCCTGCATCATTCTTGAACATGCTTGGGGGTTTCATTCTCTCAGGACTTAACTTGGAAAGATCATATTATATCTCTTTTTAAAATCTGCTACCAAGAGATTAAGTGTGCTAAGCCGACTCCGTACCTTCTTTACCCCTGCACAGTTGTTGACTTCATACACGAGATTTATTCACCCCTGTGTAGAGTACAACTCTCATGTATGGGGAGGCTCCCCACATATGGCTCTTCTCAATACGGTAGAGTCAAAGGCTTTTCGTCTCATGAACTCTCCTCCTCTTACCAGCTCCCTTCAACCTCTATCTCTTCGCCGCACTGTTGCATCTTTATCTCTTTTCTTTCCCTACTTCAATGGTCACTGTTCCTCTGAAGTGTCTGCTCGTACCCCTTAACCTCTACGACAGGCACGTAGTACCCGTCTAGCAACAACTCTCATCCCTTTACTGTCCAACTCTTTAATGCAAGAGTTAACCGTTACTCCCAGTCCTTTATGTCAGCAACAGGTCAGCTCTGGAGCTGTCTCCCTCTGTCTGTATTTCCTACTTCCTACGATCTCCAGTCTTTCAAACGCAGTGTATCCAGGCATCTCGAAATGATCGGATCTTGAATTTGACTCTTTTGTATTGTTTGTTTGTTTTTCTTGGAAAGAACTGTTTGTGGGCTCGTAGCCTTTGGTTCTTTCTTGCATTAAAAAAATAATTAAAAACCACCTCAATGTATAATTTTCACCTATGCTTTCTATTACATCCACATCCACACAACAATGCTCCTTCACTTCCTCATTTGTCAGTCTGTCTCTCCATGTAACTCCACATACTCCTCTCAGATATCTCATTTCCACTGCTGTCACTCACTCTTAACCACTGTTCTTCCAACAGGGCCCAAGCTTCACTTTCATACGTTAGAGGTGGTATCACAGTACTGTCATGCAGTGACTTTTTTACTTCCCTGCTCACTTCCCTGTTCCTCATCGTTGCCCTCAGTGAACCGGCAACCTTCCCTGTTGCACCCTTTCAAGCACTTCACCCTCTTAACTTCCATCCTTACTGCCCATCACACTGCCCAAGCACTGAAACGCACTCACATTTTCCATTTCTTTCTCTTCCAGCCTCACTCTACATTCAGTGACTTCCTTTCTTTCGAAGACCATACCTTTACTCTTTCCTACATTCACATTTAGATTTCGTTTCTTACACACACTCTCACACCCATTCACAAAGCCATGCAGTTCCCCTTTGTCTTCATTTAACAATACAGTATCATCTGCAAATAACTCAAATATCGAAGAGTTTTTCAAATGCTGGATATGACTGGCATAAAGTGACGTTTGTAAATGTGGAGCTTAATTCAATTTCTTAAATTAATAACAGATATATTGGCGTTATTTTGGATTCTTAAATTGGGGAATCTCCGTGTAATTAATCACTTCATTTTCAGTGAACTGTAAACAGCATATTTAAAGG
>JAGKTI010029356.1:0-12680 GCA_018397915.1 Birgus latro | reverse complement strand
AGACCAAACTCTTACTGTATGCTAGTTTGTCGTGTGTTGTTAATGAACATCTTAGCACATTATATTGCTTGGCTGGTAGAGAGAGAGAGAGAGCCTTAGGTATGTAGTTTCAGAGACTGATTGAGAGATAGATTCATTGATAAAGACATAACTACTGATAAATAATGTCTGCACCCTCTGATACACGACTTTTCCACCCCACAGCTACTATAAAATGTTGTGCGATATTGCCCCAGAACTTCCGTCATCACACAAAGGAGAGCTGAAGAGCGCCACTCTACCACACTTGAAAACTGTAATTATAACTTCCCAGGCTGAACTCAGGTAAGGTTCTAGGTATAATAAGTTACGCTCATTTACCCTAAAATATCAAATAGCGAAAAGATTGGGTCGAGGAAGTTCAGCTAGCTGCTGTCTCTCCTGACACTGAGAGTGCGCCTTCTACGTGCTAAGGAATATTTGTTTGCGGTATGTGTTAGGAGTGCAGCCTAATGCTGTATCCTAGTGAAACCTGGGCAGTAAAGGACGAGGATATTCATAGGCTCAAACGTACAGGACGACAGTGATAAGATGGATGTGTAGTGCGAAGCTTGAGGGGGGGGGACTAGATCTGTGACGGAAGAGTTGAGAGGAAAGATGGGACTGGAGTGAAATGGTGTTGTGATGAGGAGGGGAAGATTGAGGATGGAGGATGGCAAGTGGGTGCAGAAGGTGAGAAGTGTGAACGTTGGGGGTAGGGCTGCGAGAGGCAGACAGAGAAAGACCTGGAACGAGGTCATAGAGTGTGACCTCGGGGATAAGGGTCTGAAGAGGGAGACTGCCAAAGATCGAGCAGCATGGCGAGCCTCCATCAAGTGACAAAGGTCAGAGCATACAAACGTTTTGGAGCATTACCAAACATTGTCAGCAGAAGCAGCTATTGCAAGTCCACTGCTAAACAAGGCCTCCCTCAACCTTGTCCACGAATTCCGTCACTGAGCCAATTTCTGCCATGTTTAGCCTGCAAACTTCTCTGTTTCATCTCCACCTCCTATCTGGCTTTTTCCTGCTATGTTTACAATCTTGGATTTGGAGAAAGCATATGACAGAGTGGATAGACAAAGACTGTGGAAATTATTAAGTATATATGAAGTAGAGCCTTTATGGTACAGTGGTAGAGTGTGCATCACGCAAGCTGGGGGATTCGGGTTAGCCTACCGCCAGAGTTGTAAAAACTTTGGGAAGCGTTAGCCACTTACTACTTTGGCGGACATAAGGAGTGTTGTGGTTAAACCAGTGTCGTATACTAGTATACTTGCACCCAATCGGCTTAAGGCGGGCCGATTACTCTTGGTTCACAGACTACACACACATCCAAAGCCACTCCAACACACAACAATCACCCTTACAGACACTTCTCACCCTACATATAATCTCTGCAGAGCACTACAAGTTGGTGGAGTGGAGATACACCAGAAATACAGAGCTGTATAAATGGGAAGTTGTTAAATGCCGTGAAGAGTATGTATGAGGGGGCTAAGGCTGCAGTGCGTGTGGCTAGTAAACTGAGCGAATTTTCCTATTTGAATATTGGATTGAAACAGGAATGTGTTATGTCCCCATGGTTCTTCAGTCTGAATATGGATGGGGTTATAAAAGAGGTACAAGGTAGGGCAGTGGATGTTGGAGCGACCCTAATGAGAGAGGGCAGTGTTTGGAAACTTCCTGTACTGTTGTTTGCAGATGATACTGTATTGTTCAATGAAGACGAAGAGGAAATGGAAGGCTTGCTGAATGAATTTGGGAGAGTGTTTTAAGAAACGGAAACTAAAGGTGAATGTAGGGAAAAGTAAAGTTATGATTTCCCAGAGAAATGAACACAGTAAATGTACAGTGAGGCTGGATGAGGAAGAAATAGAAAATGTGAGTGCGTTTAGGTAGCTGGGTAATGTGATCAGTAAGGATGGAAGTTTAGAGGGTGAAGTGCTTGAAAGGGTACAACAGGGAAGAAAGGTTGCTGGTTCTTTGAGAGCAATATGGAAGTAAAAAAGTCTCTGCATGACGGTATTGTGATACCAGCTCTAACGTGTGAAAGTGAAGCTTGAACCTTGTTGGAAGGACACAAGCCAAGAGTGAGAGCAGTGGAAATTAAATATTAGAGAGGAGCATGTGGAGTCACATGGAGAGACAGACTAACAAATGAGGAAGTGAAGGAGCATTGTGGTGTGGATATGGATGTGATAAGAAGTTAGGAGAAACACGTTAAGGTGATTTGGGCATGTGGAGAGGATGAAGAGTGAAAGACTGACGAGGAGAGTGTATGTGAGTGAGGTGGAGGGGGGAAGAGGGAGGGGGAGGCCGAGGATGAGATGAAGGGATGGAGTGGAGAGGTATCTGGGAGGCGAGGGGGGGGTAAGCTGGGTGCGGGGCAGTGAAATGGCGGGGGACAGCGACGTGGAGGCGATTTGTTTGTGGCCACCCCGTGCTGGATTGAGGCGTCTGGCAATAGACAGATAGAAAGATAGATAGATAGTCTATATACTTACGTCCTATATTGTAATGTTACAGATAACTGTAGTATAGTCAACAGCATCTGTTGAAATATACAGTATGTCTTTTGTAAAGTCGTGGTCATAATCACCTATCCTCCGGTACCCTGTTCCTCAGGCTGGCTCCTTTATGCGCGGGAAGTCACATAGGAGTAAGAGGGGCTGAGAGGGAGAGGCCATGAGGAGAAGGGATGGTGGGGGGGGGGCGAGTGATGCTGCTGCAGTGACGTGTTCGAGGGGGAGGGGGTGGAGGTTAGGTAGGGGAGGGAGAATAAAATGCTAAGTGGTGGCCACATGTTTTGTGTATTTTCTTTTACGAGTATTCAGGGCATGATATAAAGGAGTTACTGTTCAGTAGATAACGCTGCATTACACCTTGTATAGCGGTGTCATATAACAGGCTTTAGATGGGTGGTAATACCAAGGCCTGCCTCGTGAGAGAAATTTACTGACGTGACTGATCGAGCATTAGTGCGAAGCCAGATATTTGTGTTAATCCATGTACTTTGACTCCGGACGCAGAATGGAATGTGGATGGCTTTGACTTCCGTAATGTTTGTGTAAGAAATGTCCTCTGCCCCTATATGTAATTAATATTTGGAATTAAATATCATATGCAGCCTTTGAAATGGCTGTGTCCACAGTGAATATGATCATCCTCTCGGTATACATTCCCTCTATACAGTTACCATCATGTCAACTATATTATGGCATGTCTATATGAAAAGGTTATATAAAATAATTGTGCATAAAAGATAAATAAATTTGAAGTTTGTGCATAAGGGTGGATATAATAATGGCATCTCTTATAATCTGTTAGAAGGAAAATGATACAAAATTTTACCCAATCTCTAAAATATATCTATATCAATGTTTACCGACATTGGTCAAGCCAAAGCAACAAGAAATGCCTTAGTAAATAGTCCAGTGGCCTCCCGCCTTAATAACCTCTTGCTGTTTTCGCGGCACAGAGGAAATAATGTTGTTGATGGATTGCTGGTTTCGTCTGAACAGCTCCCACTCGTCCTGGTGTGCGGGAGGAGGTGGGTCTGTGTCCTCTCGCTCTCTGGCTTCCGCGCGTTGACAATCTAGGCCCAACAATCTTGATGGCTCCACACTAATGTTTGAACTGTCACGTCAGTATATTTCTCTCGCTAGCCATCCCTTGATATCACCATCTATCTAAAGCTTGTTATCTGACGCCGCTATACAAGGTGTAATCATGTCCTGAATGAAAGAAAGTAGACAAATTATGTGGCCACCACTTCGCATTTCTTTCTCCCTCCCTTACCTACCCTCCTTCCCCTCCCTCACTCCACTCCTGCACCATCACTTGTCTACCCCCCAACATTCCCTTCTCTCCCTGGCCCCTCCCTCTCAGCCCCCCCTTACTCCATTGTGACTTGCCGCTCATAAAGGAGCCAGCCTGAGGCACGGGGTACAGGAGGATAGGTGATTATTTACGACCACGACTGTACATTCTTGCTTCCACCTCCACCTCCCTTCCCTCTGGGTTCGTGCCTCCGTCTCTACCAAACGCTTTTCATACCCTGTCGTCCCCCATTCCCACTCGTTGTGAACGATGATGAAATGATCCGTCAGGTATTGATCGTATTAATATTTTCATACATCTCTGTATTAAGCACCAACAAATCAATAACATACAATATTTTGGTATACCTGCCAACTATTTCATCCTCTACGTGGCATACGCATTGAAATTTGGACCTTGTGTTACAAAGACATGCGGTTGTTTATCGTTAACACAATTTATGATTGTGGTTTTTGGACGTCCATTAATTCATATTAATGCGACAGTTTAAGAATGCGACAGTTTAAGCCTTACATTATAAACACGTAAGGTTTATGTTCCTGTCATTATTGGATGAACGAAACGAATCAGGGATTGGCTCTTACGGACCACAAACAATATGAAAGACAGCCAAATTCAAGATCCGTTCATTTCGAGATGCATGGTGACACTGCGTTTGAAAGACTGGAGATCATAGGAAGTAGGGAATACAGACAGAGAAAGACAGTTCCAGAATTGACCAGTTGCATAAATGGAGGACTGGGAGTAACGGTTAATTCTTGCATTAGAGAGTTGGACAGAAAAGAGATGAGAGTTTGTTGCTAGACAGATGCTACGCACCCGTCGTAGAGGTGAAGGGATGCAAACAGACAGCTCAGACGAACAGTGACCATTGAAGTAGCGATAGTAAAGAGATGAAGAAGCAACAGTGCGGCGAAGAGACAGAGGTTGAAGGGAATCTGTAAGACGAGGAGAGTTAATGAGACGAAAAGCCTTTGACTCCACGCTATTGAGAAGAGCTGCATGTGAGGAGCCTCCCCATACATGCGAGGTGTACACTCCACACAGCGGTGAATAAAACCCGTGTACAAAATTGTACAAAATCAACAACTGTGCAGGGGTAAAGAAAGTTCGGAGTCGGCTTAGCACACCTAATCTCTTGGAAGCAGATTTCACAAGAGATGTAATATGTTCTTTCCAAAATAAGTCCCGAATGAATGAAACCCCGAGCATGTTCAAAGATGATGCAATATTGAGCTAGACATTTTTAAAAATTAGTGGGTAATCCTGTGGAAGATTTTGTTGGGTTGATAGGTGTAAGAAGTGAGTCTTAGATGCATTAAAAAAAAAATTATTTTTACCCCAATCAGAGGTACGAGCCAAGTTAGACATTAGGTGTGCCATAGCCTCATCCCTTGTTTGTTGAAGTAACTACTGAGATGGATGTTGTGGGAACCGAATGGAAAGGTGAAGGGTGGAATCTTCAGCATATGAGTGCATAGGGTTAGATGTAGAACTTAGAAGGTCATTGATGAATAAAAGGAAGAGAGTTGGTGATAGGACAGAGCCCTGAGGAACACCACTGTTGATAAATCTAGAAGAACGATGGCCGTCTACAATAGCGGCTATAGAACGACCAGAAAGGAAGCTAGAGATGAAGGCACTGATAGAAGGATAGAAACCGTAAGAGGGCAGTTTGGAAATTAAAGATTTATCCCAGACTCGATCGAAAGCCTTTGAGATGTCAAGTGCAATGGCAAAGCTTTCACCAAAGTCCCGAAAGGAGGATGACCAGCTGAAAGGTAGGTGAGAAGATCGCAAGTGGAGCATCCCTGACGAAACCCATACTGACGATCAGAAAGAAGGTTGTGACAGGAAAGATGCTTTAAGATTTTTCTGTTAAGAATTGACTTAAAAACTTTTGAGACATAGGATGTTAACCCGCCAAGTCCCACCGACGTACGATGCAGTGCACTACTTTTTTCCTTGGACAGACCCACCGACATGCATCGTACATCACTCAATTGCAAGGCCCGTCATGTGCACATTTTTAAATATTTGCGTGTGATTTTTGGTAGGCATATGTGGGAGGCCTTCCTCTACCTGCTGTCAAACGGGGATACTGCCTGGCACCACCTGACCCCCCTCCTCCCCACACTCGGTAATTCAACTGTTCGCAGTAACCTGGCCAGTAAAGATATTTTGCCACACGGTCTCTCCAATGACGAAATTCACAGTGAAAGTGATTCCTGAGGTGGAGGACAAAGAAACAAAGAAGCTAGAAGTAGAAACAAACATAAGTGATGAGGTGGCAATGTGTAAAGGAAGGTGCCATATGTGGATGTGTTTGGTGACTGAACAATGTTTCTATTGCCTATATAATTGTGTGAAAACCAATATAGTCTTCTACTACACATAAATTCGTACTAGATAAATAAATAAATACATAATTTAAAGTGGCTTGAATTAACCCTTCCATAGTTCATTTTCTTTAGCCAAGTACCCTGAGAAAGAAGGAAAACGTAGGGCTGACTGACACCTGTAGCAACATTTATAAGCCCAGGAGGGCGATTTCTTTATCAATTTCGATGTTTCTCACCTAAAACAGAGGTTTGAGCAAAAAATGAAATGGTGAAAATCGGTCGGATTCTGAGGGTGTGTTGGGAAAAAAACGCCCGGGACTGGACAGGTTAAAGCAATTGGACGATACTAAAGGGTTGGGAATGGTCACCCTTCTTTGGGACTGGCTGAATGAGAGCAAACTTCCTGAAGAAGGAAAGATACAAGTTGATAGACAAAGGCGAAAGGATTTACCTAGGTAGGTTGTAAGCACAGAAGCACAGCTTTTGAGGACAACAGGAGGGAGTCCATCAGGCCCATATGCCTTGTTAGTATTGAGGCCAGTGATGGCAGAATATACATCAGCTGATGAAATTTTAATGTCAGTGATGGGGGAACAGCACCGGAATTGTCTAAGGTGCAATTGGAGGAGAAAGTCTGAGGAAAGAGATCTGCTTTATCAGTAGAAGAAACAGCTACAAAGTGATCAGAGTAGAAAAGAAGATGGAAGGATAATGAGGTAAAGTTGTTAGAGAGATTTTGGCAAGGTGCCAGAAGGAGCGAGAAGAATTCGAGATGGATAGTTTAGAGCATTTAGCACGAATGAAATTATTTTTAGCAGAGCGAAGAACAGACAGCGTGATTCCGGGCAGAAATATAAAAAAAAGTGTGATTCAGGGGTGGGTTGGCTCTGGTACCTTTTATAGGCCCTCTCCTTGTTGCAGACAGCATTAGAACAAGCGTGATTAACCCGCCCAGTCTTGATCAGTTTTTTATCCAGCCTACCCCAAGATCCTGACCGATTTTCAACTTTTTTTTTTTTTTTGGCTCAAACCTCTGCTTTTGGTGAGAAACATCGTAAATTCACAGAGAAATAGCCCTCCTTAGCTTAAAAATGTTGATACAGGTGTCATTCAGCCTTACGTTTTCCTTCTTTTTTCAGGGTACCTGGCTAAAGAAAACGAACTATGGAAGGGTTAACGAATTCAAACCACTTTAAATTATGTATTTATTTATTTATTTGGTACGAATTTACGTGCAGTACAAGTCTATATTTGTTTTCACACAATAATGTAGGCGATTAAAGCATTGTTCACTCACCCAAAACCCCAGTATATGGCACCTTCCTTTGCAACATTACCACCTCATCACTTCTGTTTGTTTCTACCTCTAGCTTCTTTGTTTCTTTGTCCTCCACGTCAGGAATCACTTTCACTGTGAATTTCTTCATTGGAGAGACCGTGGGGCAATATACCTTTACTGGCCAGGTTACTGCTAACAGGTGAATTGCCCAGTGTGGGGGGGAGGGGATGGGGGGGTTAGGTAGGGCTAGGCAGTATCCCTGCTTGACAGCAGATAGAGGAAGGTCTCTCTCATGTGCCTACTAAAAATCACCCACGAATGTTGAAAAACGTGCACACAATGGGCCCTGCAATTGAGTGACTTACGATGCACGTCAGTGGGTCTATCTGCGGAAAAAGTAGTGAAGTGCATCGTACGTCGGTGGGACTCGGCGGATGAAACCAAGGCTTTCGTGCATTAGTCAAAGGATATGAGAAAGGAATGTATGCTTCCATGCCTGAGAGAATAACCTCCATAATGCACAAGGCACACTCAGATGGCTCCCGGCCATGGAAGCATTAATCATTCCAGGGAAAATTAAAGAAGTACTGCCTGAGAGCCTCGCAATCTGCAGCTCCAAAGTGCCACAGACGGTGTTTCTTTGGAGGGTTCATAGGTTGTACCGGAGCGATAGAACAGGTTAAGGCAATAATGTTATGATAGGAGGAGCCCAACGAAGAGAAAAGATTAACAGTGTTAGCAGAAGGATCAGTTGTTAGGAAGAGGTCAAGTATGTTGGAGTCTCTCCAAGGCAGTCAGGGGTACGGGTAGGGTGCTGTACAAGCTGCTGTAGGTCATTAAGGATAGAAAAGATGTAGGCTTGTTCACCAGTGGATCAGTGAAAAGAGAGGAGAGCCAAAGGTGGTGGTGAACATTGAAATCTCCTAGAATGGAGATTTCAGAGAAAGGAGAAATGGATAGAATGTGTTCCATCATAGAAGTAAGATAGTCAAAGAATTTTTGATAGTCAGTAGAATTAGGAGATAAGTAAACAGCGCAGATATATTTAGTCAGAGAATGACAGGAGAGCCAAAGCCAGAGAGTAGAGAATTCTGGAGAATCAAATTCAGGAACACAAGAGCAAGATCAATCGTTGTGTACATATACACATCTTTTGGCTTTGAAATGAGTATAAAGTAGGAGGATACAGAAAAGAGTTTGCTGTCAGTTGCATCAGACAGCTGAGTCTCTGTGAGGAAGAGAAGATAAGGTTTAGAGGAGGAGAGGTCGTGCTGAACAGAGCGAAAGTTAGAGGAAGGGCCGTGAATGTTGCAGAAATGAAGGAGGAGTGAGTTAGTCAGTGGTTCCAGGCAGCTCCTAGAGTCGTTACTGAGAGATAGGCGGATGGTGGGGGCATTTATGGTCCCCCCCCCCTGGGGACTTCAAAAGCAGGGTGTTTGGACGCCATTTTGTCAAATATTGAAAAGAAAGTGTAGTGTGTAGCGTGCATGTAATTTGCTGTTAGAGAAATTTGTATTGGAGAGCATGCTACTCTCTCTGTTACTGAGACACTGAAAAAGGTCAGCAAAGAAGGATGGTCAGGAATTAGTCCTGAGGGCTGATGAAACGGAAACTCCAGCTCTCCCTGTCATCAGTTTTCCATCCACCTTGAGAGTAGTGCCCTGCTCGACCGGTGTACTCATAATTATGTCGCGATTTTGGGTGATTGCATGTGTACTTAATTCGTCTTGCTTTGCGATTATACTTGCATTCATATACGTATTATTCATAATACTGCTGAATCATAGTAGGACTGTGAGACATTATATTTTACCATGTTTCATCGTTCAGATCCTTAGTAGGAATTACTGTAGGGGTGGTAGTGTTAATCCTTTCTCTTGTTAGGGACAACTGTGTTATTATTTGAATTTGATGTGGGGCTATGGGTTTCATATAGTCGCCCTACTTGGAGTGAGGTTGGAAATCTGTGCTGTGCGTGTTAGGCTTTTTAATATCTCAGACTCTCCATACAATCCACCTTTCTTCCTTTTTTTTTTTTTTGTATCATGCAGTTGGTTTACTATCTTTTTATTTGCTGTACCTATTCCCACGTACTGTTCTATTTTTAGGTGGCATTCTTCTAACACCACATATATCTTCAACATTCTGAACCAAACACTCTCTTAACCCCTCCCAGTCCCACTAACGTACGATGCACGTCACCACTTTTTTTCACGCTCAGACCCACCGACGTGCACCGTACGTCAGTCAATTGCAAGGCCCGTCGTTTGCACATTTTTCAAGATTTGCGGGTGATTTTTGGTAGGCATATGTGGGAGACCTTCCTCTACCTGCTGTCAAGTGGGGATACTGCCTGGCCCCACCTGACCCCCCTCCCATCTCCCCCCCACACACAGCAATTCACCTGTTAGCAGTAACCCGGCCAGTAAAGACATGTTGCCCCACGGTCTCTCCAATGACGAAATTCACAGTGAAAATAATTCCTGAGGTGGAGGACAAAGAAACAAAGAAGCTAGAGGGAGAAAGAAACAGAAATGATAAGGTGGTAATGTCGTAACGGAAGGTGCCATATGCTGGTGTTTTGGTTGAGTGAACAACACTTTTATTGCCTATATTATTGTGTGAAAACCAATATAGACTTGTACTACACATAAATCTGTACCAAATAAATAAATAATTACGTAATTTAAAGTGTCTTGAATTAGTTAGCCCATCCATAGTTCGTTTTCTTTGTAGGCAGGTACCCTGAGAAAGAAGGAAAATGTAAGGCTGACTGACAGCTGCACCAACATCTATAAGTTCAGGAGGGCGATTTCTCTATGATTTTTCGATGTTTCTCACCAAATGCGGAGGTTTGAGCAAAAAAAAAAAAAAACATGAAAATCGGCCGGGTTCTGAGGGTGTGATGGGTAAAATATCGTCGGGACTGGGCGGGTTGATGCATTCACTGGCTTTATAAATCCTTCTCCGTCACGTCAGATAAGTTAAATACAGTATTTCACTGGCTGGATTCATACCAATGTTTATTTTTCATTCACCCCTAACAAACACCATAAACCTATTTTCTGGTTATGTTTTTAGTCACTTATTCCAGCCAGCCCTATTTTTCTATACTTATTTCATCTTGAGGTGTGTATGTAGTCACCGGAGTAAGAATACTTTTAGCACCTCAGCCTTCAGAGCTGGAATCATACATACCCTTTCCTGTTCGGGCCGACCCTAAGTACTATATTCCATCTAACACCGAACGATTCTATTCAGCTGAGTCATAGAAGCCAGAGAGCTAATACTGTTCCTCTTAACCCCGCCATTGTTAACAGAGCTAGTATTTTATTGAAGCCATTCCCAGACCGTTTTATTTTACAGGGAGTGAGCTCACTGAGCTTATGTCTCTTTGAAGTTTTCGCCATCTTCCTTTGGGCACCATTTGGTCATCCCGATGGTCTATGTTCCTCATGCCCCTTGTTAGTGTTCACTTAAGCCTTACCCGATAGGTTATTAAATCACTGCTTCTTACAAGTAATCAAAGCTTGCTGAATTATTGTCCTTATTTCTAACCGGCATTTTCCTTCAGATATGGTAGGCCTTTTCATTAATTTTTTTGAGTACCAGTAATATTATTTTGGGATACTTTCTTAATCCAGTTATATTTTTCAGCGGAACATACAGGTTTAAGGATCTGACAGAAGCTGCAGGCAGCTCTCATATGAAAGCCTTGGAAGAACTTTCATCGAAGATAAATTTTGATGATCCCTGCAGTATTCAGTTTACATCGGTAAGTTTGCACTGGGAACCCTTCTGAAATGTCAAATATATCACTTAAAATGAGTAAATTTGATACCGCTTTTACGATGAAAATACTAGGTTTCAAAAATCACAAAGAAAATACATATGTGCACTAATCCTAATAAAAGTTTCCTCTTAGACCCATCAGCACCGTGACGTATAATTTATTCTTTCTTGGTCCCTCAAGACTGTTTCAACTTAAGACTTCAGCGGAGGGTGTATGTAAACTCTTTCTCACCCCTCCATTTCGCGAGTTCTGTCAGCTGACTAAAATCTTCTGGCAGTGACAAGAATATAGTGAAACATAGGCCATGGTAATAAAGGTGTAGATAACTGCGTTAAATCTCTGCCCATTACCCTTTAGTTTTCAATAAAGAGAGGATATGCTAGGAAGAATATATTAATATTTCTTAGATGAATGGGTCGTTCAGATAAGGAAATTACTTATATCTGATATTTTATGACACTGGTTTTCAGGGAACAACAGGAAATCCCAAGGCAGCTGTCCTCTCGCACCACATGTTGATCAACAACGCATATGGAATAGGAGAGAGAGCTCAGTATGGGCAAAAGGTAAGTGTTCATGGGAATTAGTGGTGCTTCTTTTGAGTTATAAGACAACGTTATGAGCGTTTTCGAAAGAAGAAAACCACTTGTTTTTTTTTATCCTATAGTGAACTTTTGATCAATGTAACATTGGTACTACATCAGCCGTGACACTAGAAGAAGTAGTGCAGGACGGCAGTATCTCTATTTTACCCAGTAAAGGGAAGATTTCTTTCTTCACGTGATGCGAGACCTCCACCACTTGTAAACAAGTATGTTCACACTCTGCTTATTAGCATGACGATGCCATAATCATTATTCATTTTATCCTCAGTGGGTATCAGCGTCAAGCGGCATAAATCAGAAAGACAGTAATAGAAATAGCCTATATTACCGTGAGAGTCTTAGGAATAAATTTATCCAGAATTACTTGAAACCATTTTGGTTAAATAAGGCCAGTCAAAATACTCTGAGCCATTCAAGTCTCTATGAGTACAGGTAATGAACTATTGAGAGTTTACTAGTATTGATAACGGATAGCTCTTTCGAATTTTATTAAATACCAGGTATATTAATGACGAACAGTGAAGGGCTGGTGGATCAGAATGTAACACTGATAAGTGTGTGGCTGTTGTCATTTGCTGATTTGCCTGTGCATATGGGAGCATCACCTGGTGTACGAATAGAATTACTGAACACTCTCAGAATCTGGGTATGCAGTGCGACTAATATTCAGCTGGAGGGGACCAATGTGCTTGATGTAAATGACCTGAAGATACTTCTTACTGTGTCCACCACAGCAGTCACTTCGGTAATTACGGTGTGAGGATATAGCATTGGTCTGTTAGGCAATGGCATTTGTGTCT
>JAGKTI010029354.1:0-12680 GCA_018397915.1 Birgus latro | reverse complement strand
GTCTCACTAATTCGTGACATTACGCCCAATCAAAATCAAATTTTTCTCAGAGAAATTTAATAATACATACATACATATACATCCTAACTCAGTCACACAAGAATCACACTGTGGTGTGTGTACTATCCTACTACAGGAGAAAATCACTGTTGCCATTGAGCGTAAAAACCTCGTATTTACATTAATTGAAGCAAGCTTGAGGGAAAAAAAAACTCCGATGATGGTGGAAATCCTGTACTCAGGTCAAACTGAGCGAAAGTTCGCTACATTTACATTAACAACTAATTGTTATGTAGCGTAGTGTATGTGATACACGGTGTAGATGTGACAATTGTAGTGTAAGTGTACCTATGTGTAAAATGGTATATCATAAATTAATAGCAAATGGAGACGAGACGAGGGCAGAAGAGGCGGCAGAGACGATCAGCTGATCTGCACTCCAAAGCTGCTACAACCGCCAACTGTACCTGTGAAATCAATGAAGGTGGAGCATCAATAGTGTCAATGTGACAAACACTTTTATTAAACATCAATAACCCTCTGTCAACGCATACACAATGAAGAGTACAATTCAGCTGAAAATTAAACTGACGGCCAGAGCTTCGTACATTCGAGGTCGCCATTATTTCCTTATTGGGTAAATTATTAACCAGGAAACGTAGTCCTTGGATTGCTCAAATCTCTCTGGACCCCTGTAGTTTACTGGTTAAACCTATATCTCTATTAACCGGATAACATGGTGTTTCCTGGTTAATGCATAGACACAGTGTGGATATAATGGGTGAGGTCCAAAACCATGCCTGGCACATTTGACAGAGACAGCAGTCAATCAGGCACCAGCACCTTCTCTCATTTGTGAGATCAGCTTCACTTTAGCTGATCCAACCCCTGCAGAATCGACCCCTGGTACGTTAAAAAGATCCCGACGGGTGCCGATTAACTAACAGGGCCCTCAGTGACCCACAGCCCGTCACAGGTCGAAAGTAAGAGTAGTAACCGTTAACTCAGGGCTTTGTGCACATGCTTCTAATCTATCTACTGTCTGGTGGCATTTGTTCCTACGCACTAAGACATCCTAAATCATACTTACCCTTATGATTCTACACTTACGAGCAATACCGGTAAGTTAAGAATCCCTATGCAAACTCGGTCAGGTCACATTTTAACACCCAGTGTAGGTGTGATCACTTATGTGGATGGCATGTATTCTCAGGATCCACAACAAGGTAATTCAGACACAGCCTCAGATTCCCTCAGCGGGGGTCTCAAACTTCCCCCTTAACCTACGGTACATATGGATGTACAAGCTCTAGACATAATGTGATCAACGGGACCCATGAGCGAGACGTGAGCTCTTACTGGTATAGTATTAACTGGGAACCAAGCTAGTCCTTGGACTTCATAAATCTCTCAGAACAGCCACTCTTACAGAATCCAGTGTACAACAGATGATGGGACCCACGAGTGAGAAGTCGGATCTTACTGGCATAGTATTAACTGGGAACCAAGCAAATCCTTGGACTGCATAAATCTCTCAGAACAGCCAGTCTTATGGAACCCAGTGTACAAGAGATGCCCATGTTAATCATCAGTTAGCAGGCGGGACATCATGTCTTCGCCTACATTGTCACTTCCCTTGATGTATCTCACAACAAGCTTAACCCGCCCAGTCCCAACCGCTTTTTTACCCAACCCACCCTCAGAACCCAACCAATTTTCAACTTATCTTTTTTTGTCTCAAACCTCCGATTTTGGTGAGTAACATCGAAAATTCATACACAAATCACCCTCCTGACCTTATAAATGTTCCTACAGGTGGCAGTCAGCCTTACCTTTTTGTTCTCTTCTGGGTACTTGGCTTCAAAGAAAAGGAAGTGTGGAGGGTTAACTATTTCAAGCCACGTTAAATTATGTACTTATTTATTTATTTGGTATGAATTTATGTGTAGTACAAGACTATATTAGTTTTCACACAATAATATAGGCGATATAAGCATTGTTCACTCACCAAAAATACAAACATATGGCACCTTCCTTTACGACATTCCCACCTCATCAGTTCTGTTTCTTTCTCTAGCTTCTTTATTTCTTTGTCCTCTACCTCAGGAATCACTTTCATCGTGAATTTCGTTATTTGAGAGAACCTTGGGCAACACGTCTTTACTGGCCAGGTTACTGCTAACAGGTGAATTGCAGAGTGTGGGGGGAGGAGGGGAGGGGGTCAGGTGGGGCCAGCAGTATTCCCGCTTGACTTAGGGTAGAGGAAGGTATCCCACATAAGCCTACCAAAAATCATCCGCGAATCTTGAAAAATGGGCAAACGACGGACCTTGCAATTGACTGATGTACGATGCACATTTGTGGGTCTGAGCATGAAAAAAGTGGTGAATGCATCGTACGTTGGGGGGTCTGAGTGGGTTAAACTGCTGCAAATACAGTGTCTAGTGTGTCAGTCTTGCATCAGCCATCTTAGTTGTCCTGAGACTAGTGAGTGGCATATGATCGGTTTCCAGAGTGAATGGTGCTCCATATAAATAATAGTAGTGTTTCTTAACCCGAGGAATCCCATTGACATATGGGTATGTCCCAGTGTTTGGTCACAGCTACACCCATCGACGTACAGGTACATTGCGCAATTGCAAGGGTCATAATTTGCACAATTTTCAAGTTTTTAGTAGTCATATGTGAGAGACCTTCCTTTACCTGCTGTCAAGCGGGGATACTGCCTGGCCTAACTTAACTCACCCTCACCCCCCTCACCTCCACACTGGGCAATTCACCTGTTAGCAGTAACCTGGCCAGTAAAGGTATGTTGCCCCGCGGTCTCTCCAATGACGAAATTCACGGTGAAAGTGATTCCTGAGGTGGAGGACAATGAAATAAAGGAGCTAGAGCAAGAAACAAACAGAATTGATGAGGTGGTAATGTCATAATGGAAGGTGCCATATTTGGATAAGTTTGGTGACTGAACAATGCTTGTATTGCCTATATAAATGTGTGAAAACCAATATAGTCTTGTACTACACATAAATTTGTACCAAATACATAAATAAATACGTAATTTAAAGTGGCTTGAATTAGTTAACCCTTCCATAGTTCGTTTTCTTTAGCCAGGTTCCCTGAGAAAGAGGGAAAACATAAGGCTGACTCATCACCTGTAGCACCATTAATTGCCTCAGGAGAGCGATTTGTGTATGAATTTTCGATGTTTCTCACTGTCAGGGGAAAATGAGAGTTTGCTCTGGCGTGTCGCCAGATGTCAGGGGAAAATGAGATTTTTACTCTGGCGTGTCGCCAGATGTCAGGGGAAATTTAAGTATTCCCAAGAAATAATGAATTATTGTATAACTGGTATACAATGTATAGCTAAGTGTGCTATGTCAATTCTCTAGGGTCGAGAATTACAAACTTCCTCAACGGCACGCAGGAGAGAACTAGACAGAGTACTCTATTGAGCTGCAATATTGTACCGTTGGCCTACGAGAAAGTTTCTTCTCCCCCCCAACAATAAAAAAAAAAATATAATAATAATAATAACAACAGGCTCTTGGCTGAGCCAACTCCCAGCTAGCACAACGGATTTAAAAAGTGATGTCAAAACTGGCCTAAGTACCGGCCGTGATTTAATTCAAAAGTTGTGCTAACGCAGAGTAGCAAACTGTATTAAATAACAGAGTGGAGTAATTAAACACAGTTGACAACTTTAACAAAGCTCAAGAAAAGAACTGTGAATTTATTAATTACAAAGAAATGAATTTACGTTACATGAAATTCAAATCAAATAAAGGAATCCACTCACTCGCTCAAACACTCAGATAACGGCTAAATATTTCAAAAAGCTTAGCCTAGGGAAAAAGCAGAAAATACTGATCGGTATGGATGAAACAGAGCTGCTGTGACGATCACCAAAGTGGGTGGGGCTGCAGGAGACACGCCAATACAAGCTGAAATCTGAAAAACGCTAGAAAAGCACAGAGCCTTTGAGAGGCGTCCCGCGTCGCGCCGCGTCTACAAGCAAACTGAGCTCCCATTCAAATCGGCGGCGCGACGAGCGTGGGAGATGCGCGCGCCGGCGTGTAACGGCTAACGTGCCAACAGACAATTGAAATTTACGGGACGATGTCACGACTCACTCAACACAACGTTACAATGTAGAAAATTCGTGACACTCACCAAAAGCGAAGGTTTGAGCCCCCCCCCAAAAAAAAAAATCCGAAACTGCTCAGGACTGGAGGGTATCGGAGGTTGGAAATCAGTCGAGACGTGACGGGTTAACACCATCAACCACAGCCAAGAGTTCCTTCTTAACAGTAATATACAGTAATTCCTCTCAGCGGGTTTTAGCTTATGGCTGTGATATGCCACTAGGAAGATTCCACCAACCGATTCTTGCATCAACACGGCACCTACTCCATCTTGTGAAGCATCGATGCGCAGTACAAAAGGTTTATTGGAATCAGGCAACTGCAAGATAGGCTCCTTACACAGCATATTCTTGTGAGTGGCAAAAGATCTCTCTTATGCTTCTCCCCATTCAATGGTATATGGGGCATGTTTCCAAAGTGTCTCGTACAACAGCTGGGCGATGAGAGCAAAATGGGGATAAAACTTCTATAATACCCCACTAAATCGAGGAATGCCCTAACCTGTTTCTTGGTCACGGGTCTCGGGGCTTCCTTAACTTTCTTGATCTTATTACCCTGACACCTGCAACAATTGTTGCCAACAATATGTCCGAGGAACTCCACCTCACTGTGTGCAATCTTACACTTGCTAGGTTTCACAGTCATATTGAAACTCTGGAGTCTACTGAAGACAATTTCCTAGAGTCCGAGGTGCTCCTTTAACGTGGCAGAATGAACAAGGACATCGTCAACGAACATTTCTACTCCTACAGTACCATGGAGCACTTGTCTCATGGCTTGATTGAATACTGCTGGGGAATTGGTAAGTCCCAATGGAAGGACTTTATACTGATACAACCCCCTAGGAGTAGCAAAGGCGATGAACTGACAACACTCTGGATGAAGGGGAATCTTGAAGAATTCCTTCGTTAAATCGAGCTTCGTGAAATATCGTGACCCTGCCAGCTTGGAGAAGATGGCAATATGGTCACCCATTGGTTCAGCATTCACTTTGATGATTGCATTTAGCCTCCTGTAGTTGCCACAAATCCTGACTCCGCCATCCTTCTTGCAGACTACTACCATTGTACTACATTAAGGAGATGAGGACTTTTCAATAATACCTGCAGTCTCCATTTCGGCAATTTCCTTATTTTCTGCGTCCAGTAGTCGCATGGGAATCAGATATGGTTTAACCTTTACAGGAATATTGCTGCTCAACTCAATTTTGTGACACTCAACCTTTGCGAGTCTAGGTTGGTCAGAGAAGACATCAGCATACCGACAGAGCAGTGACCTCATAGCATTCTGCTCATCTAATGCTAAGTCATTGTTAAGTAAGACATCTCCTACAGTCTCCTCCTGACAGGACTGAATGGTTAAGGGCCCACCATCATGGTCATCAGCTGGGATCACTGCGGCTGCCCCAGTTTCCTCTCGAGGCTAGTCACTGTTATCGACTACAGATAAGCCAGTTTCCTCGGGGTTTGACTCATGATAGGTCTTCAGCATGTTAATGTGGAACCTTTTATGAAGATTCCCCACCTGCATTATGTAGTTGAGGTCTGAAGTGCACTCTGCTACATTGTATGGACCCTTCCACTGTGTCAACAACTTGTTCTGGGCAGTAGGGAGTAACACCATTTGTCATCTGGACTGAACTTCAGAAGCTTTCCTTTCTTATCATAATAAGCTTTCTGAACTTTGCATGCCCTAATCAGTTCTTCCTTGCTCACGAAGGACTTGAAGTGGCCCATGGACCGACTTTCCATACACCAGTTCAAAAGGTGAGAATTTCAAGGAATGCTGTGGGGCTTCTTTATAAGCAAAAAGAAGAGGGGCAATGAACCACGGCCATTCTTTTGGCTGTTCGGTGGCCATGCGCTTTAGCATCTTCTTGAGAGTCCAATGGAACCTCTCACACAATCCGTTACACATGGGTTGGTAGGGCGTAGTTTTCAAACCTCGGATAGACAACAACCTTAATGCTTCATTCATCTTTGCAGAGGTGAACTGTGAACCCCAGTCACTTAAGACCTCCTTGGAGATACCTATGCGACAGCACACCTCAATCAGTGCCTTTGCAATAGTGACGGCCTCTATATTCTTAAGGGCCATAGCTTCAGGCCACCGTGTGCTGAAATGAACGATAGTGAGGATATACTTTGATCCATCACTAGCCCTAGGAGTAATTGGCCCATCAATGTCAACTGCTACTCTCTCGAACGATTCAGAGATTATAGGCACTGGTTTCAGTAACACAGGATGGACACGTCCTAGGTCAGTGGTATGCTGACACACATCGCAGGAACGTACCATCCCAGTTATTTCCTGTCCCAGAAAAAGTCAGCATGGATGTGGTCAGATGTTTTCTTTTGGCCCATGTGACCTTCCATCACCGAACAATGACCCAATTCAAACACCGCTCAGTGATACTTCGCAGGAACGACAAACTGCCGTCGAACCTCGCCCTTGGGTGTTTGTGACTCACGGTACACCAGTCCTCACTTACGAACGGGACCTGGCTTGACAACCCTGCGAGTACCTAGTCGCATTACCCTCCAGTTTCCTATGCACTGTGGCAAGTGTCTGGTCAGACTGTTGTTCATGGACAACATCTTGACTGTGAATCAGATCTTGCGGCATTGCGATGGTCAGTGGGGTGACATGGTTAGGAGCCTTGTCCATGGCTTGTGTAACTGCAGCAGCCGAAGTCTGAGTTGCAACGTTTGCAGCACAACTATTTTTGATGCCTGGTATATTACCTATAATAAGGTCAAACAAAGGTTCTGCCATGACAACTGCAACTGTCAAACCAGTGTAAAAAGGAGATGCCACCTGCATGCGTGCCTCAGGGAACAATCTCACTGATCCATCAATAAGTCTAACTTGTGTCTGCCTACCTGTGTACCCCTCGGGCCGAACTAGACTCTGACTGATGGTGCAACCTGAGGAACCATTGTCTCTCAGAACATTAAGGGAAACACCTACCACAAACCCTGGCTGGACAAGAAAGGAACTCTTCCCACAGGACGGGTCTGAGGAGGTAGCAGCCAGTCACTGATGAGACTGCGGAACGAACGATGCGGGAAACATGTCACCATGGGAACTTGATACTTGAGGGGTTGTGCTCACAGTCCGAGGAGCTGGAACATTTACCACCTGTGGAGGAGGGTCCACTATCTGAGGGGGACTAGTGAACTGTGGGGAAGTTGTGCTGGTGGGGATGGCACCACCATATTGCTGTTGGGGTATTAATGCAGCATTTGCCTCCTGCCTACGAAATACTAAAGCTGATTGTGCTGACTGAGGATTACATGGTTTATCTTTGTTCTGCTGCTGCTTGGGATACTGTTGCTGATTAGGGTACTGCTTGTACCTCTCCCAATCCGGCCTCTGCGTATTCTGCCCCTGGTCCTTCTTCTGCAGTTTGTTTAGGCTGTGGCCATTATTCTGAGAACAACGTTAATGCTGGGGTTCAGTCTGAGAATGTTTCCCAGACTTGGCAGTATCCTTCCTGTTCCAGGACTGTTGCTTACAAGTTTGGTACCCATACACAGTGAAGAATGAATCAGCCTTTTCCACCATTTGGTTGGCATCCTTTACTTTGAAAATCTTGAGCTGAACCATAAGCTCAACAGGCCACAACTTTTCCAGCTATGTCCGCAGCACAAGGTCAATTATTCCCTCTTGCATGCAAGGGGTCTCATCTTTCTCCATCCACTCGTCTAAGTACGCAGTGAGATGGTTAAGGAACTGAACAGCTGTCTCCTTTTCCTGGAGATGCACCCCCATGAACTGACTCCTTGCGTTATCAACCATGAGACTGTACACTTTGATGAGTGTGGCCTTCTTCATCTCATATGTGAGGTTGTCTCCGCTAATTCTGTGGAGAATATCGAGGGCAGGGCCCTCAAACAAGCTAAGAAACTGTAGCTAATTAGCTGTCTCATCCAGCTCGTACAGCTGTGCCATGTCCTTGAAACGAGCTATGAACGGCTCGATTCGCTCACCTTCCTTGAACGAAGGAAGTTTGAGGTGTGGGGTTGCCAGAACAGGTGCTGGAAGAGCACTCGTGGAGCTCGGGTTGGCTGCACCAAATGTGCCCAAAGCCAAGGAGGCTCACTCGAGCTTCAACATCTCAAGCACATGTTTCTCACTTGCCTCGCGCTCGGCATGCTCGTGTTCACATTGTTCTTGCTCGTATTCACATTCTCTCACGATCCTCATGCTGAATTTTCCGCTCTGCACGGGCGTCATTCTCACATTGCTGTTCGTAATTGTACCATGAGAGCTCATAGTCTCTAATTTCCTGCGGATTGATAAGCCCCATATCCTTGACTTCCTGCACATATATACTAGTTGCCATGATGTTAACTCAGACTGAGACTGAGTGAATTAAAGACTGATATACTGGCTGCTGTTCTTCAGTCGAATGCTAATACTCGAAAATAAAGAATATAGGCAGTCTGGTGCTGACCAGTTTTGTTAAACTGGTAAAGAATGTGAAATAAAATATTGCAACTGACTGGGAAAACTTACATAAAATTAATGAAGCATAATCAGTAACCACTAGGAAAGCACTACCTATAAACTTTAATAGTAACTAATACCTAGCTAAGAGTGAGTGTGGATATTTCATTAAGAACTTCAAGACTAGGAGTTCATATCCTGGCGAGGTCGCCAGATGTCATGGGGAGAATTGAAATAAAGTATGACACTGCGAATGAATAGTCAATTAACACAAAAGAATCGACTTGCGAAATCAAGTAGTAAATTTTACTTTTATGTTGGCTTACTTTGCCGAATCTCTAAAGACGAGAATTTCGTGAACTTTATCAACAGTCCACAGCGGAGACTAATGACTCAAGAATGCTATATTATTTGTACTGCTGGCCTCTAAAAAAGTGAGCTCAGTCTTGACAATCAATATATGATAATAATAACAATGGTAAGGTTCTAGCTGGTGCTAACTCCTAGTTGGCACAACAAATATAAGAATTAATACAAAAAAACTGGCCTCAATACCAGTCGCGACTAATAAGGGAAACTTGTGCAAGCTTGGAGAAGCAACTAAAGTTAGCACAATGTGGTGAAATCAAACAAGTATGTTACATTTAACTGAACTCAAAGGAAAGAACTGTAAATTTATTCATTACAACAAAATAAATTTACAGGATTCTTAAGCAAGGGAATACTCTCATGCTAAGTAATTTTAATCCTAGAAAAAAACAATGAGCGAAAATACTGGTCAGTGGAGGAAACTGGCCGTGCTGCAAAGAGACTGGGCATCTGCTGCTCGAGGCGTTGCAACTTGGTGCTTACGTCCACTGTTGCAGATCACCAACTCAGTGAGGAGATACAGGAATCGCTGACTGCTGGAGACTTCGTAGGTGCTACGCTGAGGGTCCTGCTCCGCACTGTGCACGACGACACCTTACTCCCGTTGCTGTTTGCTGTCCGACACTGACTAACTAATGTTCATATTGCTCAGCACAGGGGTGTGAGAAATGGGCGTGTCAACAGTCAGAGAGGCAAGGCGTGGGATCGACAATTACTCAAAAATATTGCTCAGTGAAACGCGCTGTCTTTACATAAAGACAGTCACTTATGAAGCAATGACGAATGTTATGAAAACTCGTTTCAACTGTGAGTGCAAAAGCAAGCGGGTAACTGACTGAGCGAAATTCCATGGGGTTTCAATATTGTTCAAGCGTCCCCAATATAATACTAATGCAATGTCACGAATTCGTATAAATACATAGTCTCACTAATTCGTGACATGGATATCAAACATTCTCATTCCTGGTCTGCAGTACCACTTGCCCGAAGGATAGCTGTGTAATTTACTGTGTCGGTGTGAACTGGTTCCCACTGACAAAACCGGAGTGAATTGTTATGTGAATGTGGTTGTTGTACTGAGTTGCATGCTTGTATTATTGAGCACTTGTATTACTGAATGATACCATTGTTGTGAGAATGAATATATACATATTTATATTTATAAGCTGAATTTCCATTTACTTCTTTCATATAGGATGAAGTCAGGCATTATCAGTTGGACAGAGTGTCACTATTGGTATGAAACATTCAATTCTTTGACATCATGTAAACCATACACCTCCACATGTCACCACTGTAGTACTAAGACCCATCATCCATTCTAGGACAGTCTTATACAGCACTGGTGTATTAGTACTTGTGAGGGTGTTCCCGCGGCATGCTAGCGGGTCTCATGCCAGATCAGGGAAGTCTGTTGTTTTTTTTTTTTTTACTCGCATGCTGTTCCCTGCCCCAGCTGGGATTCGTACTCGCGTCCTATGGAACAGGAGACCACCTCTCTACAGACTCGACCACCGGCTACATCTAGTCCTTGTAAACTGGCGATTTTCAGTTGTCCACCAAGTTCTCTCGTCTGTTCCTCTCGCCCCATCGACAGGTTTCGACTCTGACCTTCCATTTGTTCCCAACTGCGTAAAAAAAAAAAAAAAAAAAAAGCTTTAAGCTCGTCAGTTTCAGCCCTGTAATTCTGACTGTCGTTCACCGTCTGTGTTAGTTCAGTTTCATCAAAGACAAATCGATTAAAAGTAGAATACTCATAAATTTACCTACACATATGTATAATAGCATTAAATACCAACAACGTTTATGCCAATGTGTTTTTAACTAAGACACGAACAACTAATGATCTGATATTCCTACCATGTATTTATTATCAATTTATTATCATAGTTGCCGTATAACTTTCATACACCATAGATAGATAGTGGTAGTTTTCGTGTTTTTTTTTACATCTGACACTACCTTGTTGGATATTCACCCTTCTCTTCACCAGCACAGATATACTGTAAAAGTATTTGCATAGATATGACAGACTTAATGACAATATCCTAGAAAGTATATTTCACATTTATGCAACCATGCAGGACTCTGGCGAAAGCTGTGCCATTCCTTTCAACAGAGTCTGGTATAAAACTTTAATATCCATTTGCCCCCTTATGGTTTCTCTCTTTCCTTCTGTGCCTTCATCTCTAAATTCCTTTCTGGTCGCTGCTGTTGTAGACGGCCACCACTCTTCTCTTAGAGCTGTAAATAGTGGTGTTCCTCTGGTTCTGTCTCATCACCAACTCAGTCTAACTATCTACCTATTGCAAGACGCCTTTATCCCGTAAGGGGTGCCCAGAAACAAATCGCCTCCATTTCACCCCGTCCCCCACCATTTCATTGCCCTGCTCCCAGCTCACACCCCCCTCTCTCATATACCTCTCCACTCCATCCCTCCATCTCATCCTTGGCCTCCTACTCAACTCTTCCTTATATTTATTAATTACCTTCTAAGCTGTACATCTAACCCTATCCACTCATACGATGATGACTCCACCCTTAGCCTTTCCATTCGCTTCCCACAGCGTCCACCTCAGCAGTTGCAACACACAAGGGATGAGGCCATGGCACACCTAATGTTTGACTTGGCTCAAATCTCTGATTGGGGTGAAAATATTCTTGTTGTTTTTAATGCACCAGAAACTTAGATCTTACATCTTTTGGCCGTCAGATTCTTACGCTTGGGTATCTTCTTTTTTTAACAATGTCCAATTCCACCGTGGATCGTCACTGAGCATACCTGCGATTAATTCTCCTGGGATTTATCTCATAGAGATCATATTACTTCTCTTGTAAAATCTGCTCCCAAAATATTAGGATTGCTAAGCCGACTCTGCCTTCTTTACCCATGCATAGTTGTTGACTTTATGCAGATGTTTTATTCGATATTGTGTAAAGTACAAATCCTATGTGTGGGGAAGCTCCCCATATACAGCCATACTCAACAAGGTGGAGTCAAAGGCATTTCGTATCATTAACTATCCTTCTTTTACCTGCTTCCTTTAGCTTATATCTTTTCGCTGCACTGCTGCATCTTTATTACATCCCTGACACTGCGAGTCCGGTAGTTCCAGGTGTGGATGTTCATCAAATCATCTCTGGACGTTTCGGTCTGTGTGCACTGGGCATTCGTCATGAGCTAACAGTATCCTCCTAGGGAAAAGGGTAGTCCCGCTAACAGAGTGAAAGTAGAAATTCCTCAAGAATTTCAAAATGCTTTGTTGCTGTAAAGCGTTCATCAATGAGAGAGAGACATACCCACGCCATGGAGACATACACATCCCCACAAGTTACACTTGACGTGCCTGCTACGTACTTCTTCATAGATGTTATGGGCGTTGTATCTGTTACTGGGAAAGTAGNGTTTGTCTGTCTATCCTCCTGGGTGTGGAAATCTTACTGAATGGAATATCATAAATATGGAATATACTAAAAACTAAGCAGAAATGGTTTTGAACTATGGCCGAACAGGGTCATAGCTCAAGGACACGGTCAGTTAACTTCATATTACCCGACGCTGACCGAATGTGGTAAAAAGGTTTAGTGTCAACTTCGGATGGACTGAATATTTCGGAACCGTTGGCCAAAGGCAAGGGACGCAGGGCATTGGCAGTGATTCAGTCCTTTGTCTCAGCTAGTTTTGGACAAAGCCTGGAAGGGGTTAAGGTCAGA
>JAGKTI010029353.1:0-12681 GCA_018397915.1 Birgus latro | reverse complement strand
GAGAACCTGCAACCACAAACAGAGAAAGTATTACTGGTTGACTTGGGGGAAGCAGAATACCTCAAGAGGAAAAGAAAATTGGAGCTGGAGGCACTTGAGCTTGATATTCAAGTAAAAAAAGCACAGTTGAGCTATTACATATTAAAACAAGAAATTCTTAAACAAAATAATCCTTTATACTTTAACAAATGATATAATAAAGCCTGAAGAATAATGAGTTTGTATGTTTAAACGTCACTAGATATCATTAATACATACAATTTATGTTAAGTGTCCTCTTAAAGAATCCCTATATTGGGGTTGGCAAGGGTACGGTTGGTGTTGTATTGACCGAAACCCTTAAACATGCAGTAAAACCAGCAAATTATTTTCCAACATCTGATGGATGTTGTAAGGAAAGAATATTGCTTATTACAAAAAGTTCCTTTAGAGAAAGAAGCTGTTCTCTTCTTATGTGAAAGTTTTTTACTTACCATAATATTACTCAGGAGCAGCACACCTGTAGTCACTCATCATTGCTGCAATGAGTAGGGTAAATATAATGCAAGCAGTAGCACAAGGGATATGGGAAACGAAGTAGTATATAGTACCTATGAAGTTGTGGCTAGCATAAATTACACCTTAAGAACTATATAGAATGATGATGCCTTTTAACCTACTGAATACGCAATGATATGAACAGTTAATAACTGCTATACCTAAGTGACATGCTATATAGCATTTAACCTTCCAATGATTTTAAACAAAATAGTATGGTCCCTGTGGTGAAAAAGAAATACTTTACTGTAACTGTCAAGTATCTTACATGAAAGCTACTAATTATGCACTACAATGAGAGTTATGGTTTGTAACTTGCACTGTCTCTGTACATGAGGTCTGTGGTGTAACACTTACTTAAAGTGAACGTTGACAAAGTCATCCCTGTAAAGGAGTCCTTCACAGGGGCGTCTAGCTGCAGGAATGGGTTCTCGTCCTGGTGGTTGGTCGTCATTATCTTCATCACCATGGGCATCTTCTGCAGGTATCGGTGCTAGTATGTCGATGTTCCGGTCCTTGCAAATGTTATGCAACATAGCACAAACTTCTAAGATCTGGCCAACATTTTCTGGAGGAGAGACTGATTTCACTGTGCAGGACATGAAACTGACGCTTGAGCTGGCCAATTCCCCTCTCAACAACACTTCGGGTTCTCTTGTGTGCCCTGAAATTATTTTGGTATGTTTGAGCCACAGTTGGGTACCATCCTAATAAGTGGAAATTATGTGGTGTCCATATCAACCAAAATTCAGGATGGGAACCAAAATGTTGAACTGTTATGTTAATTATATAAAATTCTGCAACTAAGTTTTAAGCAAACTTTTAGCCTGTGTGAACAAAGAAACTGGCCATAAAAGGTACATAAGAAATGTTATCTATAGTGATACTTCAATAGGAAAACACCTGTTTAACAAATTTCAACTTGTGTTGATCGTCAAACAAACACCTAAGAGTGAAATACTGGGTAAGTTTGCATTTTCATACAACCATGGCATTTTTTTTTTTAACTAGGTTAGGAAAAAAAAAAAAAAATTCAAATCTCATGGTTGCAGGGAACAGCAAAATCACCAAATGATGTACCTTATTGTCAAATAAGTTGAGAATATATTATAGGAATTTCATTATCATAATGGGTCTATTTCAGGTTAGGTTAATGAAAGTTAGATAAAATTAGGTTAGGGTATGATAGATGTAATGACAGATTGAGACAGAAGCTGGAAAAAACCTTTTTTGCTGTGCTTCCCCCACCTAACTCCCACTCATTATCTATTTAGTACTAAAAAGTGTATTTGTGATGATAAATTATATAGTAAAAACGGCAGTAGAAAGTGTGATAAGTATACTGTTATAAGGCGGTTTCAAGATTCCAAGGTTCTACGAAACTGCAAGTTGACCCATTTCAAAAACACAATATAAACTGGGTCAATTTTAGGAATATATATATGTTATGTATAAAACTTACATGTTGTAGTTTGACTGTGGTCTAGGCTGTGGCCGGAGATATGGAGTAAGCAGCCACTTCTTGGTGGGATACCCACTGTCTCCCAGCAAGTGGCATCCAGGTGGAACCATACCCATTTCAAAGATTCTGTTGAGTGCACTCTCACGCAAGATGCGGGCATCATGCACTGATCCCGGCCACCTTGCAACAATGTCAGTAACTTTATACATGGCATCAAACACTATCTGAACATTGATGCTGTGGTATCTTTTCCTATTAACATATTCTGCCTCAAAACTCATTTGGTGCAACAATCCTAATATGTGTTCCATCTATAACACCAATCACACCTGGAAATCCGGCAATTGACAAAAAATCAGCTTTGTTCCTGTTTGTTGCTTGTTCAGTGAGGGGGAATTTGATAAACTGTCTCAGTATATCATTGTCTGAAAGTGCTTCAAGTGTTTCGGTGATGACCCTGCATACAGTTTGGTGTGAAGGCCTCAAATCGTCACCACTACAAAGTTGCATTTTTCCAGTTGCAAGGTAACGCAACGTTAAAATAACTTTCATTTTTGGTGTTAGAGCCTTGCTTCTTGCCCTGGGTCTTCTTAGGGTCTCCCGCACCAAATCGGTCAGAAAAATTATGCCTGCACGGTCCAGACGATATCTCTTCACCAGTTCTGCATCACTTAACTCATTAAGCACATCTTTCCATTCACAAAAACGTCTTGGTTGGCGGCGGCGAATTATTTGTTGTTGTGGTGCGGCGGCCATATTTACGGTTATGGTCGAGTCATAAGGCAAGTCCGAAGTGCTATACCAACTCGGAAGGTGTCTTAAGCTATGACTCAGTTTAGGTCGAACATAAGAACTTATGATTCGCTCCTGTGAATTTAGGACAGACTTTCGCCTTATGACTCAGTCTTGGTGTCTGGTTTTGGCTCTCCTGTCATTCTCTGACTAAATATATCTGCGCTGTTTACTTATCCTTTAATTCTACTGACTATCCAAAATTCTTTGACTATCTTGCTTCTGTGATGGAACACATTCTATCCATTTCTCCTTTCTCTGAAATCTCCATTCTAGGAGACTTCAATGTTCACAACCACCTTTGGCTCTCCTCTCCTTTCACTGATCCACTTGGTGAACAAGCCTACATCTTTTCTATCTATCTGTAATTACTTAGAGCAGCTTGTACAGCACCCAACCCGTATCCCTGACCGCCTTGGAGAGAGTTCCAACATACTTGACCTCTTCCTGACAACTAATCCTTCTACTAACACTGTTAATCTTTTCTCTCTGTTGGGCTCCTCCGATCATAACCTTATTATCTTAACCTGTTCTGTCGCTCCGGTATGGCCTGTGGACCCTCCAAAGAAACGCTGTCTGTGGCACTTTGGAGCTGCGGATTGGGAGGCCCTTAGGCAGTACTACTTTGATTTTCCTTGGAATGATTATTGCTTCCATGGCCGGGAGCCATCCGAGTATGCCTTGCGCATTTCGGAGGTTATTCTCTCGGGCATGGAAACATACATTCCTTTCTCATATCCTTTGACTAATGCAAGAAAGCCTTGGTTTAATCACGCTTGTTCTAATGCTGTCCGCAACAAGGAGAGAGCTATAAAAGGTACCAGAGCAAACCCACCCCTGAATCACATTTTTTTTTATATTTCTGCCCGGAATCATGCTAAGTCCGTTCTTTGCTCTGCTAAAAATAATTTCATCCGTGCTAAATGCTCTCAACTCTCCAACTCGAATTCTTCTCGCTTCTTCTGGCACCTTGCCAAACACCTTTCTAACAACTTTACCTCATCATCCTTCTCTCCTCCTTTGTACTCTGATGGCTCTGTAGCTATTTCTTTTACTGATACAGCAGATCTCTTTGCTCAGACTTTCTCCTCCAATTCCACCTTAGACGATTCTGGTGCTGTTCCTCCATCACTTCCACTCACTCACTTCCTCATGGCTGACATTAAAATTTCTTCAGCTGATGTATTTTCTGCCATCACTGGTCTTAATACTAACAAAGCATACAGGCTTCATGGAGTCCCTCCTGTTGTCCTCAACAACTGTGTTTCTGTGCTTACACCCTGCCTAGGTAAACTCTTTCTCCTTTGTGTATCAACTTGTACCTTTCCTTCTTGCTGGAAGTTTGCTCTCATTCAGCCAGTCCCAAAGAAGGGTGACCATTCCCAACCCTCTAACTATCGTCCAGTTGCTTTAATATCCTGTGTCTCAAAAGTTTTCGAGTCAATTTTTAACAGAAAAATCTTAAAGCATCTTTACGGTCACAACCTTCTTTATGATCGTCAGTATGGGTTCCGTTAGGGACGCTCCACTTGCTGTCTTCTCACCTACCTTTCACTTTCAGACTCTTGGTCATCCTCCTTTCGGGACTTTGGTGAAAGCTTTGCCATTGCGCTTGACATCTCAAAGGCTTTCGGTCAAGTCTGGCATAAATCTTTAATTTCCAAACTGCCCTCTTACGGTTTCTATCCTTCTATCTGTGCCTTTATCTCTAACTTACTTTCTGGTCGTTCTATAGCCGCTCTTGTAGACGGCCATAGTTCTTCTCCTAGATCTATCAACGGTGGTGTTCTTCAGGGCTCTGTCCTATCACCAACTCTCTTCCTTTTATTTATCAATGACCTTCTAAGCTGTACATCTAACCCTATCCACTCATACGCTGATGATTCATTCCACCCTTCACCTTTCCATTCGGTTCTCGCAACATCCATCTCAGCAGTTCCTTCTTGCTGGAAGTTTGCTCTCATTCAGCCAGATTGGGGTAAAAATAATCTTGTTTTTAATGCATCAAAAACTCAGTTCTTACACCTATCAACCTGACAAAATCTTCCACAGAATTACCCACTAATGTTTAATTATGTCCAGTTCAGTTCTGCATCATCCTTGAACATGCTTGGGGTTTCATTCATTCGGGATTTATCTTGGAAAGAACATATTACATCTCTTGTGAAATCTGCTTCAAAGAGATTAGGTGTGCTAAGCCGACTCCATACTTTCTTTACCCCTGCACAGTTATTGACTTTGTACACGGATTTTATTCGCCCCTGCGTGGAGTACAACTCTCATGTGTGGGGAGGCTCCCCACATGCAGCTCTTCTCAATAGGGTGGTCAAAGGCTTTTCGTCTCATTATCTCTCCTCCTCTTACTGATTCCCTTCAACCTATGTCTCTTCGCCACACTGCTGCATCTTTATCTCTTTTCTATCGCTACTTCAATGGTCACTGTTCCTCTGAGCTGTCTGCTTGCATCCCTCCACCTCAACGATGGACACGTAGCACTCGTCTAGCAACAACCTCTCATCCATTTTCTGTCCAACTCTCTAATGCAAGAGTTAACCGTTATTCTCAGTCCTTCATTTATGCAACTGGTCATCTCTGGAACTGTCTTCCTCTGTCTGTATTCCCTACTTCCTATGATTTCGAGTCTTTCCAACGCAGTGTGTCCAGGCATCTCGAAATGAACGAATCTTGAATTTGGCTCTCTTTCATATTATTTTTGTTTTTCCTTGGAAGAAACATTTTTTTTATATATACATGCAAGGAAGAAGGAACCAAAGGCTGTGGGCCTGCAAACTGCTCCTTCCAAGAACAAACAAAAACAATACAAAAAGAGAGCCAAATTCATCAAGATCCATTGTTCATTTCGAGATGCCTGGACACACTGCGTTTGAAGGACTGGAGATCATAGGATGTAGGAAATACAGACAGAGGAAAACAGTTCCAGTGTTGACCAGCTGCATAAATGAAGGACTGGGAATAACGGTTAATTCTTGCATTAGAGTTGGACAGAAAATGGATGAGAGGTTGTTGCTAGATGGGTGCTACGTGCCCGTCGTAGAGGTGGAGGGATGCAAGCAGACAGTTCAGAGGAACAGTAGCCATTGAAGTAGCGATAGAAAAGAGATAAAGATGCAACAGTGCGGCTAAGAGACAAGGTTGAAGGGAGCTAGTAAGAGGAGGAGACGTAATGAGACGAAAAGCCTTTGACTCCACCATATTGAGAAGGGCTGCATGTGAGGAGCCACCCCACACATGAGAGTTGTACTCTAAACAGGGGCGAATAAAACCCGTGTACAAAGTCAACAACTGTGCAGGGGTAAAGAAGGTTCGGAGTCGGCTTAGCACACCTAATCTCTTTGAAGTAGATTTTACAAGAGATGTAATATGTTCCTTCCAAGATAAATCCCTAGTGAATGACACCCTAAGCATGTTCAAGGATGATGCAGGAGTGAGCTGCACATTATTAAACATCAGTGGGTACTCCTGTGGAAGATTTTGGCGGGTTGATATGTGTAAGAATTGAGTCGTTGATGCATTAAAAACAAGAAGATTATTTTTACCCCAGTCAAAGATACGAGCCAAGTCAGACATTAGGTGTGCCATAGCCTCATCCCTTGTTTGCTGAAGCAGCTGCTGAGACGGACGATGCGGGAATCGAAAGGAAAGGTGAAGGGTGGAATCATCAGCGTACGAGTGGATAGGGTTAGAGGTACAGCTGAGAAGGTCATTGATGAATAAAAGGAAGAGAGTTGGTGATAGGACAGAACCCTGAAGAACACCACTGTTAATTGATCTAGGAGAAGAGCGATGGCCATCTACGACAGCAGCTATAGAAAGATCAGAGAGGAAGCTAGAGGTGAAGGCACAGACAGAAGGATAGAAACCGTAAGAGGGCAGTTTAGAAATTAAAGATTTATGCCTGACTCGATCGAAAGCCTTTGAGATGGCAAGTGCAATGGCAAAGCTTTCGCCAAAGTCCCGAAAGGAGGATGACCAGGAGTCTGAAAGGTAGGTGAGAAGATCGCCAGTGGAGCATCCCTGACGAAACCCATACTGACGATCAGAAAGAAGGTTGTGATAGGAAAGATGCTTTAAGATTTTTCTGTTAAGAATAGACTCAAACACTTTTGAAACACAGGATGTTAAACCAATTGGATGATAGCTAAAGGGGTTGGGAATGGTCACCCTTCTTTGGGACTGGCTGAATGAGAGCAAACTTCCAGCAAGAAGGAAAGGTACAAGTTGACAGACAAAGGTGAAAGAGTTTACCTAGGCAGGGTTTAAGCATTAAAGCACAGTTCTTGAGGACAACAGGAGGGACCCCATCAGTTCCATATGCCTTGTTAGTATTGAGACCAGTGATGGCTGTAAATACATAAGCTGAAGAAATTTTAATGTCAGCCATGAGGAAGTCAGAGGGGGGAAGTGATGGAGGAACAGCACCGGAATCGTCTAAGGTGGAATTGGAGGAGAAGGTCTGAGCGAAGAGAGCTGCTTTATCAGTAGGAGAAACAGCTACAGAGCCATCAGAGTAGAAAAGAGGAGGGAAGGATGATGAGATAAAGTTGTTAGAAAGATTTTTGGCAAGGTTCCAGAAGAAGCATGAAGAATTCGAGTTGAAGAGTTGAGAACATTTAGTGCAGATGAAATTATTTTTAACAGAACGAAGAACAAACTTAGCACGATTCCGGGCAGAAACATAAGAAAGAAGTGATTCAGGGATGTGTTGGCTCCGGTACCTTTTGAAGGCCCTCTCCTTGTTGCGGACAGCATTAGAACAAGCGTGATTAAACCATGGCTTTCTTGCATTAGACAAAGGATATGAGAAAGGAAAGTATGCTTCCATGCCCGAGAGAATAACCTCTGTAATGCGTAAGGCATATGGAAGCAAAAATCATTCCAGGGAAAATAAATAAAGTACTGCCTGAGCCTCCCAATCCGCAGCTCCAAAGTGCCACAGACAACGTTTCTTTGGAGGGTCCCCAGGCCGCACAGGAGCAATAGGACAGGTTAAGATAATAAGGTTATGATCGGAGGAGCCCAACGGAGAAAAAAGATTAACAGTAAAAGCAGAAAGATTAGTTGTAAGGAAGAGATCAAGTATGTTGGAGCTCTCTCCAAGGCGGTCAGGGACACGGGTAGGGTGCTGTACAAGCTGCTCTAGGTCATTAAGGATAGAAAAGGTGTAGGCTTGTTCACCAGGAGAGGAGAGCCAAAGGTGGTGGTGAACACTGAAGTCTCCAAGAATGGAGACTTCAGAGAAAGGAGAAATGGATAGAATGTGTTCCATCGTAGAAGTAAGATAGTCGAAGAATTTTTGATAGCAGTAGAATTAGGCGATAAGTAAACAGCACAGATATATTTAGTCAGAGAATGACAGAAAAGCCGAAGCCAGAGAGTAGAGAATTCAGAAGAATCAAGTTTAGGAACACGAGAGCAAGATAGATCGTTGCGTACATATACACAACAGCCACCTTTGGCTTTGAAATGAGTATAGAGAAAGTAGGAGGATACAGAAAAGGGTTTGCTGTCGGTTGCCTCAGACAGCTGAGTCTCTGTTAAGAAAAGAAGGTGAGGTTTAGAGGAGGAGAGGTGGTGTTCCACAGAAAGAAAGAAGTAAGGGCGTGAATGTTGCAGAAATGAGTCAGACAGTGGTTCCAGGCATGAGTCATCACCGGGAAAGGGGCGGATGGTGAGGGCATTTATGGTCCCCCCCCCCGGGGACTCTGAAGCACTGTTGAAGTTCGCCATTTTTTACTTTTAAAAAGGTAGTCTAGTGTGTACTGTGCCTGTAATTTGATGTTGACAGTTAATGAAATTTGTGCTGGAGAGCATGCTGGCCTACTCTCCATGTAACTGAAACTCTGAAAAAGTTCAGCAAAGGCGGATGGTCGGGAACTAGTGCCGAGGGCTGATGAAACGGGAGCTCCAGCTCTCCCTGTCATCAGCTTTCCATCCACCTCGGGAGTACTGCCCTGTTCGACTGGTGCTACAGTCTAGTTTGCAGGCCCATGGCCTTTGGTTCCTTCTTCCTTGCATTAAAAAAAAAATAATAATACTTTGATTTTGCTGTACTAATCTATTACAAGTCTAATCAATTTCTGTTCCTACTGGATCTCCTCAAAAGTGAGTTTTCCACAAAATTCTGTGGGCATACGGGTACCGTACTTTACTACATAGACTAGTACTCTTACGAGATTCAGCACTTGGTAATCCAGTACAGTCACTATGTGGCATGGGCTGGGATATATCATTCCCCTCAAGTCTAACGGTTTGATCAAAACTGGGTACAAGTACAGGTAGTTCTACACTCCCCCCAGTGTTGGTGCTAGTGGGTGATTAGTCATAAGCCTTGATTACAAGGTCCACATGTGCCGTTTTCAAAGCTTCAACTCTCACCAACAACCGTCTAGCACCACACACCTGTTCAACAACTCCCACGCACAATTTATCCTGAGACACTCCACCTCTCACATTGTTCCTAACTCGGACCTTCTCACCAACTTGGAAAACTCGCTCTTTTGCACTCCATTGATCATGATAGAGTTTCTGGTTTTCTTGCTTGACTTTAACATGCTGTGCTAAAGTCGGCTTTATCAAAGTAAGTCTTGTTCTTAATCTCCTTTTAAGCATCAGGTCAGCAGGGGTACAGCCAGTAACACTGTGAGGGGTGGATCTATATCTCAGCAAAAAAATCTGCAAGTCTATGCTTACTGACCCTCCATGAGTACCTTCCATGACTTGCTCTGTCAATAACTCCTATAACACTCACATATCTTTAGTCAGCCCTATTAGAAGATGGATGACAGGGTGGCACTAATATAGGCTTGATACCATTTAGCTTCGTAAACCTACTTAATTCTGCTGACTGAAAGGGAGGACCATTGTCAGATACTAATATTTCAGGAATCCCATGTTCTGCAAAGAGCTGTCAGACATAACTCATCCATGGTGCATGCAGCTGTAGTACTGTGCATGTGCCTATTTAGCGTGACTATCAACTAACACTAAAAATTTGTCTTTTCCCTTTTCACAAAAGTCTATGTGAACCCTTTTGACAGGGACGAGTAGGCCAACCCCATGATTTCAAAGGTGCTGCAGCTGGCTGGCTCCTAACACTTTGACATACTGAACATATTCTGACTAAGTTCTATATTTCTTCATCCATTCTAGACCACCAAATGAAACTTCTAGCTAAAGCTTTCATACCACGTGACATAACCTATACCAGGGTGCCCAAAATGGACCTCATCCTGCAAGAGGGCTCTAAAGCATTCAGGTATGATCACTCTTGAGTCCCCATAGCAAACAACCTTCTTCAACTGAAATTTCATTCCTTCTATGGTAATATGGTTTCATTTCTTCGGGTATATCATGACATCGCCCATATAGAGTAATTCATCACTCTAGCAAGCACAGAATCTCTTTTAGCTCCATGAACAATAATTTTACATGTGACTCGAAGTCACTATCAATCAGCATTACTGAATAAACTGTGGAATCTTCTCTGAGTCCTCAATCATTATTACATGGTTGTCTTGATAATGCATCAGCATTTGCATGATATACAGTGTCAAAATTCTTTTCATAATCATAAGCAGATAAAATGATTACCCATCTTTGCAGCCTTGCAGTTGCAAGAGGAGGTATTCGTGACTTTGGACGAAGAATAGCTAGGAGAGGCTTTTAATCTATAATCAAAGGAACTTGCGCATATACAAGTACAGATGAAAATTCTTAACGACATAGATGATGGACACAGCCTCCTTCTGTACCATTCCCCTTATATGTATGTATTATGCCCGTTATGTATATGTATATATGCCCCCCCACTGTGTGCCCCCAATGTATCCTAGAACTGCAGACGTCATCAGCCGTTCCCAGGCTTGACCAGCCAACTCGAAACGTACGTACAGGCAATCGAGGGCTAACTCTGAGATGGATAACTACTACTGCTCTGTGCTCCACAATTAAAGGCCGTAAATAGCTGCTCCAGGACTTTCCTTCCACCACCAAGAGGGAGTAACAAACATTTGGTAGCAGCGGTGTCTCGGACTGTTGTTTCTGACCACCTCCTAAAGTGTTTTAGTGCCACCAACAACTCCTTGATGCCATGCATCACAGCCTCACCTTCTTACTGCCTCTCGTGGCATAATACCGGCTAATACCGGCTCTGCATCTACAGGTGCCCAATTTCCCTCACCAGTGCCGTTCTCAACATCGACCACGACCCCACACAGGCCGCGACTATCGCCGCCGCCGGCCTCTGCACCTGTCTTCCCTGTTCTGACACCTGTTCAGACACCTGTTCATCTCCCGGTGGCCCTCTCCAGCATCTGCCGTTCCCCCGACATCACCCTTTCCATCTGCCACCCACCAGCTTTGGACCTGCCTGTGGAGACATTTGTCCACCCCTCAGTGCCTCCCATCTGGTCCGGATTAACCACCCATCGCACCAATCAACTCTCCTATTCACGTATCTACTCAAGACCAGCGAGACACTCCACCTCTTCCAAGACTCATCCTACTTACCTACTACAAGTCGTATTCACAACCAGTCTCATCCACAACGCCCGCCTGCCTCTGACGTCGCTCACCACGTGACCTCCCCATTCACTCGCACTACCGTCTCCTGCCAGCTGCTCCACGCTGTCGCCTGACATCCACGCCCTCTCCACTTCGTTCACAACTCACCTGTGTAACTATACTGTAATAGTATACCTTCATCCACCCATTACTGACTCTCTATATAGATTATCCTCCGATTTTCTCTACAGATTGTGTGTTATACTCATAATTCATCTCCACCCCTCACTTCATACTCACCTTCACCGCCTGTCTTTATTACTCATCTCTCATTTCACTTTATTGCAGCTAGCATTCTGTCATCTCCATACATTTCCATTTCCATTCTCATGGTACATTTTCTCATCTCCATACTGTAAATATATATATATCACTCCTCATCTCTCATCCTACATTACGTCACCAGACTACATGTCATACTTTCAATATACTGAACTTACTCCACCCAATCTCAGCCAAGAAACAACCAATGCTCACACTCACCCGCCGAGGACGATTCACTGACTCATCTCTGTAGCGGGTGCAGGTACCCACGACCTGCCTCACCACCCGCCACTTCATTACCCGCCTCACAACAAGCTTCCCATCCAGATACTCTCCATCCAGATACGTCATCCTCTACCCCTGTTACTACAAAGCCTGCGTCTCTCCTTATTCCTACCACTTTCGTTAACTCTCCTGGTCCACTTCATCTCACGTCTCCCTTACCCTTACCTACCTCTACCTAATCTTTCTCTCATACTCCCATCACTTCCACACTTCCAACCATGACCCAAACAACCCTTACTCCACAGTCTATCTAGCTCGACGATGCCAATCGTCCCAAATTTACCGGCGAGGACTACACTTGGTCTGTTTATGATTTCCTCAGAGAGGTGGAAACCGACATCCACAATCGGCGGATTAAAGATGAAAACTTCAAAGTATCTTATCTTATGGGTTGCTTACACCAAGGCAAATCGGATATCGGTTCCGCGATTCGTGCTGGACATTCTGATGGCGTAAAAACCTTTGATGATTTCCGTAAGGAACTCATAACAGTTTGTTGCCAACATGCCACTGCCGCATCTCTCATTGGGTTCACTAATCTCCTCACCCAGATGGATGAGGATCTGCAAGTCCCCCCCCCCAACATGCCAAACTACGCGAAGCAGCTGCTGCCATGAAAGCCACTAGTAGCGAGATCCGCCAATTACTTATAGGCACGAAATGGGTACAGGAAGTAAATGGAGCTCCTGTGGTTTCACTCAACAACTTTGCAGATTTATTTGGTTACCTGAGATTCCTCCATTGGCTTGATCCTAAAC
>JAGKTI010029352.1:0-11956 GCA_018397915.1 Birgus latro | reverse complement strand
TGGGGTTTCGTGTTGGAATAGGTTGTCAACTGCAACCTGTGCTGGAAAGAACTCTAGATTGATCCCAGACTGAAGGAGGGAACGGTTTGATGGCCTCAGTGGCAGCTGTCATAAACCTACCCTCGCTAATGCCATCACGTCAGTCCTGAGTGAAACAGTCCTGTCAGTGGATTTCAGTGACGATAGTGGCATTTAAAATTATGTGACACGCACGAGGACCACTGAGCATTAGGGAATGGGCTGTCATGACTGTGTTCAGTGTCAGACACATAAAAATTAATAATTCTCCAGTCATTCTTTTTTGGACCGATATGCATTATCTGCCTCCGAAGATCTTGGTCGTTAATATGCGATAAGACAGCATCACCAAAATTAAAGGAGTTAATGAAGACTGTATCTTTCCCTTTCAGTTCACTTGCTGTCATCTTTGTTTCACGCCCATTACATCATTACATTCCTTTTTGTATGTCTTCACTGCCGGCTAGATTTGTGAACTCCATTTTCCTCTGGTCCCTCTTCATCACCAGTATACCGTAACTGCATACCTGGATGTAAGTTGATCTTTTGGGGTGATGTTCCAGGGATCGTCTGCCGTGATGGCCTTCATACAGTCAATAGTCATTAACTCTGCTAATATTGTCTTTGGCTTGCCATTCATCTCTGTCATTCCACTCACCTTCGACGAAGAAAGGTTTGAGTAATGCCTACAGTATGTACTGCAGCAGAGTCATTAAGGAAGATTTTTTATTTTCATTGTCACAGTCTTCCCACTGAGTACATTTGTTTACCTTACATTCAGATCTCCGATTGTACTGCTGACTGAACTGTGACAAGAGGGAAGCAAGCTTTTTCTCACAGTCTGACTGGCCCGATAACTGAACTTCAGCTCTTCAGTTACGAGCTGGGTGCGCTGACTCCTAAACCATCGGCCTCCCAATCAACAAACAGTCCAGATCTCTGCGTGGTTCAAGTATATGGACCTCCACCAGCACCACATCTGCATTGATACAACCGCATCCTCACCACCTCCACACTCTTTTGGCATTTCAATCATAATGCAACCACGAGACATCAACCACCTAACCCCAATGCTCACAGACTTGAACCTGAGCCTTCACTGCAACCACAAAGCAGAACCTAACAATTGCACTGCAGCCAACAACTGCACTGCAGCCATATCTTAGAAATTGTGTGTGTGTGTGTGTGTGTGTTTGCACACTCATTATTTTATATATATTGACTAATCATGTACACATACCGGTATATAAATTATTATGAATTCTGCAAATGCACTGCTATGACAAAGATAGAATTGCATCCTGCACTGCACCAGCAGAAGGTGGAATTGCAAATGCACTGCATCAGCAGAAGGTGGAACTGCAAATGCACTGCATCAGCAGAAGATGGAACTGCAAATGCACTGCACCAGCAGAAGGTGGAACTGCAAATGCAAGGCATCAGCAGAAGGTGGAACTGCAATGCAATGCATCAGCAGAAGGTGGAACTGCAAATGCACTGCATCAGCAGAAGGTGGAACTGCAATGCACTGCAGCTACAAGGATTTCCTTATGATACCTTTCAACCACATCATGGTGCGGGACACTGCCACACCACTCAGCACGGTTTTGTCCAGCACAAACCTCTACCATCATCCTGTCAAGCTTTTACTGGGTCCCGGTCAGACACAGGACTCATGGTCATATTCTAGGTGGCGTAGGAGGCTGTGGACCTCTGCTTTAGTGATTCATGTCTCTCTGTGCACCCTGCTTCTCCTATATATCATATATATTTGATCAGTATTGACAGTCTGCACCAATAACATCCAAGAGGAATAATGAAGTGTGTGCGAAATCTATCGGTAAGGAAGATGTGCTACGATATTTTCAGTGTAATTTAGAAAATGCCCCTCAGATCTAAAACAATGTTTTCTTTTCTGGCGCTGTACTTTTGAGGGTAGTGACACTCTCGACCTCAGAAATCTCTAGTTTATTTTTGTCACCTCTACACGTACATATAGAAAACCCATGATCATGATTTCTTTCTCCTATCTTCAAATTCAATAAAATCGTCCTGACATTAGCCACAGTATAGTAAACTTGGTATTGCAATCTCGTTCGTTTATAGAGGCTTCATTACGCTTGTTTTTTTTGGTTTTGGTCACCTAAGGGCGGCTTTCCACGCTGAACGATCTCTAGCAGCCTCTCTGTTCAGTTCCATATCCCTGAGGTCACACTTTATGACCTCGTTCCAGGTAGTTTTCGTTCTGCCATTGTCATTGCAACCCTTATTGTTCACATCTCTCACCTGCACCCCCAGTTGTCATCCTCTTCCTTCTTACTGTATTTCTCAGAATGCCTGGTGCTTACAGGCTTTGTGAACTTTTTAATGAGAGTGTTCAAGGACCTCTTATATAGAGGGAGTCTTTTCAGGGTCCGGAAGGGCAAAAGCTTCATGAACATCTTCCAACCACTCCTTGCTATTGCCCAGCCCCACCTCCAGCACATAGCATAACCCTTGAATAACAAAACTCTTCCACACACACTCAAGAGACTCTCCAACCAGACTGATTTGTTCCCATCTCTCTGTCTCTCCATGCTCTCACCTACACAGCACACACAAAATCAACATTATTTTGCAATCTTTTATAATACCATTACATCTCTTTTGCACCCATTTATCAAAAACACTGCATAACATAAAAATACTTAAGGATATTTAGAGTTGTTTTATGTTAACGACTTGTATCATCAACAATATTCCGAGTTGTTTTAAATTAGCAACGTGTAACCTTTATGACGCATGCTGTTGCTAGAAGACAAAAAAAAAATATATATATGTGAAAAAAAAATGTTACGATGCAGGGATGGAAAATATGCAGAGACAAGTCAACAAAGAAGCACAGAAATAAGGGAGCATTTAGGATTAGAGGAAATTCAGAGTTCTTTACACACCATTACATTCCATTAGCTACGAACGTTTCGCGAGTACAGTGTGGAGTATAGTAATGGGTACAGACCTCCTTTCCTCCAAGATACCTTCTTGCTTAAGGGCTTTTTTTTCATCTCCTGTTTTTGCACTTTTTCCATCCCTATATCTTAATCATTTTCAAAATACAATGTTTTATTTTTTTAATGATCTTCTTTATGGAAGCGATCTACCAAATACATATTAGCTATGATGTAAAATAACTTAACTGTAATATAATCGCTGTAGGGAAAGGGGAGACAGAAATCCATGGAGTTTTACATATTCTGAGAATAGGCTTGAGTTCAAGAGAATATTTTTAGGCTGAAACTCGCATACTGTACCATGACTACTGCGCTACGTGAGGGAAAAAAAAAATCCAATTCCGAGTTTTTGAGAAGTGCTTTGGTGCGCAATACGTTCGTGTACGTCTATTTGTTTTCGAGTTATGAATGATGAAAATAGAAAGAACGAAAGCAAGAAGAAAAAAGAACAAAATCGATATTTCTGCTTCCCGATATCACAGTTGCTATGAAGGCTAACGACTTTGCGAGTAGCTCTGCACTTAAAAATATATATTTTAATTGTATATGTTTATTTTCTGGGTGCCGCAAGCGTTTCTTTGTACACACTCCTGCACCTTATGCATGGTACACCATTTCAACAAGCGTCATCTGTACATAGTGGACGATTTCAGATTCCAAAACATATTTTTGTAACAATATTGACATTACAATACCCAATATTAGGAAAAACTCACATGAAAATCTGTACCCTCAACTTATTCAGGTGTGAATGCAACCACATCACATAACCATACCTCATCACAACATGCAACATCAAACTTACTACATCACAACATGCCACACCACACCACACTACAATAACTTTACCGAAACACACATCACACCACCATCCGACATCCCCAAGTACCACACCATACCAGACCATAATTATGAGACCAGATTAGACCAGACAACACTGCATCAAACCACACCACAATACAGCATACCACACCGCAACACACCACAACACAACCATACCAAGTCACAATATTTCACACCACACCTCGCCACAGTGCCACATCACACCACAACTTACACCAGACCACATCACATCACAACATACAACACCACCATAACACATCACAGTGCACCAGATCAGGCCAGAGCACATCCCACCATGGTAGACCACACCACATCAACATCCCACATCACAAAATACCGCACCAGACAACGGAACATCATATCACATCACCATATCACACAACAACATATCACACCAGATCACACCACACCAGATCGCACACATATCACACCGCCATGCACGGCGTCACACTGTATCACACCACAGCCAGACGCTGCAGTTGAGCAAAGTTCGGAATACTGAGAATTTAGGTGAGTGGGAGAGTGGAGGGGACCACAATGGAATGTAGGGGAATAGCAGTTTTGATTCATCTCTCTCTCTCTCTCTCTCTCTCTCTCTCTCTCTCTCTCTCTCTCTCTCATGTTCAACACATTCAGTTTCTTTTCAGCCATCATTCATACACCATTCAACCATATTCAAACACTATTCAATCACATTCAGCTACCAACGACAATTCAATCACCATTCCAGTTAGAATGTGTAGTATCTGACGAATATCCCTAACTCATTTCATCTCTAGATAGCCAGATGCAGAGAATATGGTTCTTATTGTGCCTTTGCCCAAGTGGGAATATGATAACCAAAAAGACAGTCCCTATAGCGTAGTGAATCTTTACCTGGGGGACGAGAGCAACTTCCAAGGGGGGCGCTAGTGCCCAGAGGAAAAAGAGTTACCTGAACGTGTGTGTGTGTGTGTGTGTGTGTGTTTTACGATGAACCATTGATCCCTATTCAATATTCATATTCTGTATGCTCGTGCCTTCAAAGCACAATTTTCTTCATACCCGTGTCATGAGTTGTTTCCATTCTTTCTTCTCCTTCTCGATTTTTCGCTTGGTCGCCTTCATCCTTTTTTTTTTTGTCTCTTTATTGTTTGTTTATTAAAGCGAAAATTAAAGATACCGAGAAGTCTCATCCTGTAGGACGGACCGCACCTTAACTATTAAAGTTCATCAAAACGTTGATTTTAATCCAAGTCTGTACATGTATCTGCTCTGATATTTTCGCTATTTATTTAAAATTTCACAAATTTCAAATGACAATCGCTTGGCACATCCACAGGTGAAAGTTTCCTATCTCTCTCACATATTTGTTCCTCAGAGTAGTTGATGCTTTATCAAGTGACCCATTCAATAACTATCGGTATGTCTGTAAACTGGAAGAATGCAAATTGGTTTGTGCTTCGGAACAAGAAGGAACATTAACAAAAGCAAAAGAGATTCTGAATATACACGTGTTTGCTTATTGGGACTCAGGTGTTGTTTTACGATCATGTTGTGGTATTCATTTTAACGAACAGGCAAGTATTGATTTGATGTATATGAGTGTAAAGTCCTATTTTATGACAGTGTGGAGATGTTTATGACCAAATGAATATACTTCATGACCATTTGGTAGGGTTTATGACTGTGACCATGTTGTGTTTATGATCATGACCATGTTGTGGTGTTTATGACTATGTGGTGATGTTAATGAACATCTGGCTCTGTTTATTACAGTGAGGTAGTTCACGTGACCATAAGTTAATGACCATTTGGCAGTATGATCATGTGATGGTGTTTGTAAACTGTGGTGGTGTCAGTGACCATGAGATGGAGTTTAAGACCATGTGATGATGTTAATGTCTATGATTATGACCATTCTGTGGTGTTTACACCAATATGATGTTGTTTATTATCATGTGGTTCGGTTACTGACCACGAAATGGTGATCGTGATTATGACTATTTTGTGATTTTTAGAATTATGTGGCAGTGTTTATGAATCTTATGTGATGTATATTATCAAACAATTATAAGGTTTGTGTCCATGACTAAGTAAAGTTGTTTGATCATGCTGTGGTGTTTATGACATGCTGCTGTTCTCTATGGCCGTGTGGTGGTTTTAATTATCATGGAATGATGTTTTTCTACCATGGGGTAGTGGTTATGACAGTGTGGTGGTATATGGCATACTTCGAGGTCCTATGACCATGTAGTGGTGTTTATGACCATGGCACAGTTGTCGTATTTATGACCACGACCATGTGGCGGGATTTATGACCATGTGGTGGGATTTATAAAAATATGGTTGTGTTTTTAACAATTTGCTGGTGTTTTTGTGTCGGGTTTTGTGTTGATGGGATGGTATTTCTATAATGATTCATTTATTTGATGGTCCAAGGATGTCCATAAACATGAATCTCCATGAGGATAGGTTTTTCCCAGTTACTCGCTTTCACGAAAAGAAATAAAAACTGAATACTGTACTATGTAGACCTGCATTGTCCTCTCTGGGACGCGGCTTTGCATTGAAAATCAGCAACAAAGCAAAGTTTGTGCTGTGTACTGTCGAGTTGCTTGTGTTTTCTTGATATACTTGCAAAGTTCATTAATAGCAAATCAGGATTTTTATTTCTCGTTGCAAAGCAAGGCAAGTGCAGGAGACTGACGTATTCACGTGATGGCTGCAAGCTTGGCGGCTCCAGTACCTGGTTATGTTAACGTCCCTCAGCTCCCTCTATCCCCATCCACCGAAAATGACGATAGTGGACTGCAGAAGAGCTTTACTATTCAGCCTGTATCCAACTAGGATAACAACCTTTTGAACGTGTGTCAATAATATTAACAACGGTAATTCAGGAATAAGTTTTTGGAGTCAGATGATGGTAGGAAAGGCGGAGTGGAGGGAAAAGAAGTGGACTAAGGCTCAGAAGGGTGCAACCCGAAAAAGGCCGAGAACCACATGTATAGAGATAGTACTTCTTCCTCACGAAAATCCAGAAATCATATTGGTCTCACACAAGTAAACATCTTATACGAACAACATACTTTAAAAACACAGCGTACCGATAGCACAAAGACAGGGTTTGTAAGCAATTATTGACTTGATCGGTAGAGAGATGGCTTGCAGTCCTAACTGACCCAGGTTCAAATCCTCGCTGGAACAGGGAACAGTTTAAGGATCTGAATTTCGTTAAATCAGGCTTTACTGATCTACCAGAAGACCCGCCGACATGTCGTAAAAATACCCCCGCTAATACCAATACACCAGTCCTGTATGAGACAGCCCAAGCCTGTATTCAATATGGACGGTGGGTGTTAATGCCGAAATGGTGACATGTGGAGGTGTATGGTATGTAGGAGGACTGCTCGGCCTTGATAGCAGGCTGTGAAGCCTATGCCGAGAATCGGGCACATAAAAAAAAATAATAATAATAATTACGGGGCTTCGCTAACCACCCAGTTACTACATATCCTCAATTGTACTAGAATATGACCTTCCTGAAATTGTTCCACTAAAGGTAGACTATAGACTAGGTATGTAAAATTCATCCCACACAATTTACCAACCAACAAAGCTCCAGGTCCAGATGGAATTCCTCCAGTCGTTATGAAAAAGTAACTTGTTCCTGTTCTTGGAAAAAACGCCAGTATCAAACCAGTTCCGAAGAAAGGAAGTTCCTCTGATCACAGACCAATGGCTATCACATCCTCTCTTGGTAAAACATTTGAGACTGTTATTGATAAGTCCATTGCTAAACATCTGTAATCCGTCAACATAATTACTGAAACACAGTATGATTTCCGCCACGAAAGATCCACTGTTGATATACTAAATCTCTTGACTCATATAATCCATCAGTCAGTTGACCAACATGGAGAAACCCATGTACCGTGGTATCCCTTGATATTTCTAAAGCTTTCGATGGAGTGTGGCACCGTTTCCTGCTATCCAAACTTCTTGTTCCACTGAGTTCCTCGTATCTCAGCAATAGAAAGATAAGAGTAAAAGTAGATGATGTATATTTCAACTTACTTGGTTAACCCTTCGTTAGTAAGGTGGGGTGTTTTGGCACCCAATTTTTTTCAAATGCTCATATTTCCTAGCCGGTAATTCGAATATTTCTCTCCGTTCCAGTACTCTCCTGATTCAGTGAGGGGAGGGAGCATGTGGATTGGTTTAGTCCTGCCTCTGCTGTAGTGTGAGAGAGGGGCACTTTCTCCCCCCCCCCCCCGTGGTGTCCAGTCACCCAATCAAACTAACCATTTAGATCATATTGTGATATAGATTGTTTGTTTTATCTTGTTTTTAGCATATTGTTTATCATTATACTGATTTTTAAAATCACAAAATGTATTTTCATGTGCGTGTTTACTTGACAAATGAGATATGAGTCCATTTGTTATTTTTTTACTGATATTATAATTTATTGTATTTTATTATTATAAATTAATAAACACCACCTACAAGGTATTCAATCTTTTCATTAGTGATTGCAGAGATATGCTGAAGAGGCCGTATGAATATATTTTACATATTAGTTGCTAGGGTGAGAAGTGGTTGGAAGAAGTTCTGAGAGCTGTTGCCTCTCCTGATATTGAGAGGACTCTCCTTACGTGCTAAGGGGTCTTTGTATGCAGCATGTGTTAGGAGTGTGATGCTGTTTGGTAGTGAGACCTGGGCAGTAAAGGAAGAGGATATTCGCAGGTTTAAACGTACAGAAATGACAATGATTAGGTGGATGTGCAGTGCGTCCCTGCGTGCAAGGCCTTGGGGGGCTGGGTTTACGATTGAAGAGTTGAGAGGTAGGATGGGACTGGAGTGTATTGGTGTTGTGATGAGGAGAGGTAGGCTGAGGTGGTTTGGACATGTGGAGAGGATGGGGGATGATAATTGGGTACAGAGGGTGAGAAGTGTTAATAATGGGGGAGGGGTTGGGAGGGGTAGACCGAGAAAGACATGGGACGAGGTCATTAAGTGTGACTTAAGGGTTAAGGGACTGAACAGGGAGGCTGCCAGGGATCGAGCAGCGTGGGGAGCCGCCATTAGGTGACCAAGGCCGACGCATGCAAGCATGTTGGATCCTTCAAAAACGAAAACTAAAACGAAAACGATTATTAACACTACATGTATTTTTGAATTGGGGTGTTGTAACACCCAACCGGACTAACCACGTTTGAATACCCCACAGGACTAACGAAGGGTTAATGCTGGCGTTCCATAAGGATCAGTCCTGTCTCCAACCCTATCCCTAATTCATATTAGTGATCTCTTGTTTATCTCCTATAATCCAATTCACTCATATGCAAATGACTCATGGTTTCACAGTTCCTTCACACGTAACCACTCATTCACAGAGTTTGATATATGTAACTCCCAACTAAATACAGGAATCTCCATAAATCAAGATTTATCTAAGATCACTGAATGGGGACAAAATAACATTTTCTTATATAAGACTACGAAAACCAGACATATCCAATTTTCTAATTGACACATATGACCTGATTCATATATTACCTTCAGTGCAACCAATATTCCTATCTCTAAAATATTGGTATTCTCTGTGTGTTACTTAACAATACCCTTGGGTGGACCTCTGACATTAGGTCACTTGTAAAACTGCATCAGAGAAACTTGGATCAGTAACCTTTTCACTGACGAGCCAAAATCCAAAAGAGGAAGGTGTGCTCACAGCTCGAATATCGCTCACCCTTGTGAAGTGGATGTGGAGAGGTTCCACTAAAAGTCTTGGACAAAAATCAGAATAAAGCAAAAAGATTTATTAATAACCCAGCTGTTACGTATAAGCTACCTCCCATACAGGTAAGACAGAATGTTGCCTTCCTTGCATTATTTTACATATACTTTTATGGCAAATGCTCAGCCGAAGTTGCATCCATTGTGCCACCTCACCACGCCTTCCCCCGTGCAATACGGGCATCGAGTAGCGTTCATGACAGGACTGTCACGCTGCCATTTTGCAGAAATTCTGTCTATCCAGATTCTTTTATTTCCCCGACTGTTTTCCGGTGAACTTCAACCTACAGCAGTCCAAGTCCAACTATTAGAAAATGCCTGGTCTACTGGAGGAATAGAAGAAGGGAAGAACAGGCTGAGAAAAAGGCAGAATATAAGCGACAAGTGGAGAAGCGATTGGATAAATATGATTTGGAGCACATGGGGGACGTGGAGGGTGTGTGCAAGATATTCACAGAAGAAATCTGTGCAGCATGTGAGATGGCGTGTGAGATGAAGAGAAGACGAAAGGAGGTGCAGGGAACAGCATGGTGGAATGAAGAGGTAAGAGAGGCTGTGGCACAAAAGAAGAAAGCATATAGTGTGTGGATGAGAAACAGGGGCGTGACAGAAGTTGAAAGACGGAAGAGAGAGTTATATGTAGAAAGACGTGAAAAGATTAGTAAGAGAGAGTAAGAAGAGAGTGGATGAGGAATTTGGAAGGAATTTGAGTTTAAAGTGGAGGGAATGTAAGAATATGTTCTGGAAAGAGTTAAGACAATTAGACAGGGTGCCAAAGAAGTTAGTTGGGGAGTAAAAGATAAAACTGGTAGATTACTAGTGGAGAAGGGAGAAAAAGTGGGCAGATGGAAAGAACACTTTAAGGAACTGTTGAGCACAGAGAATGAAAGGAATGCAAGTGTAAGTGGTTGGAGAATGGCTGGGACGCGGAGGGATGCGAGAGGAGAGGAAGAAATCAGTAGGATGGAAGTTGTGGAAGCAATGAAGATAGTCAAAATGGGGAAAGCCCCAGGAATTGATGGAGTGTGTAGTGAAATGCTGAAGCATGGTAGAGAGATAGTAGTAGAATGGTTGTGGAAGATGTGCAGATTGGCCTGGGAGGAAGGTAGGGTCCCGGAGGATTGGAAGTCAGGTATAATTATTCCCCTGTACAAAGGAAAAGGGGAAAAAGAAGTATGTGGTAATCATAGGGGTATTTGTCTTCTTAGTGTAATAGGAAAAGTATATGGTAGGATACTTATTGACAGAGTTAGGGAAATAACAGTGGAATTAGTTGGAGAAGAACAGGGATGTTTTAGGAAGGGAAGAGGTTGTGTTGATCAGATATTCATTCTTAGATCTTTAGCGGAAAAGTTTCTAGAAAAGGGAAAGAAGTTATATGTGGCTTTCATGGATTTGGAGAAAGCATATGACAGGGTGGATAGACAAGGATTGTGGCAAGTATTAATATATGGAGTAGATGGAAAGTTGTTGAAAGCCGTGAAGAGTATGTATGAGGGTGCTAAGGCTGCAGTGCGTGTGGAGAGTGAACTGACTGAATTTTTCTATTTGAAGATTGGACTGAAACAGCGATGTGTCATGTTTCCATGGTTGTTCAGTCTGTACATGGATGGGGTTATAAAAGAGATACAAGGTAGAGCAGTGGATGTTGGAGCAGCCCTAATGAGAGAGGGCAGTGTTTGGAAAATCCCTGTGCTGTTGTCTGCAGATTATACTGTGTTGTTACGTGAAGACGAAGGGGAGCTCCATGTCTTGGTGGATGAGTTTGGGAGAGTGTGTAAGAAACGGAATTTAAAGGTGAGTGTAGGGATAAGTAAAGTTATGGTCTTCGAGAGAAGTGAAGTCAGTGAGTGTCCAGTGAGGTTGGATGAGAACGAAATGAAAAATGTGAGTGCGGTTAAGTACTTGGGTATTGTGATGAGTAAGTATGGAAGTTTAGAGGATGAAGTGCTTGAAAGGACAAGGAAGAAAGGTTGCTGTTTCCTCGAAAGCAGTGAGAAGAAACAGGGAAGTGAGCATGGAAGTGAAAGTTACTACATGACAGTACTGTGATACCAACTCTAATGTATGGAAGTGAAGTTTGGACCTTGTTGAAGGGACAGAAGTCAAGAGAGAGAGCAGTGGAAATGAGTTATTTGAGAGGAGCAGGTGGAGTCACATGGAGAGACAGTCTGGCAAATGAGGAAGTGATGGAGCATTGTGGTGTGGATGTGGCTGTGACAGGAAGCCTTAGGAGAAACACATTGAGGTGGTTTGGCCATATGGAGAGGATGGAGAGTGAGAGACTGACGAGGAGAATGTATGTGAATGAGGGGGAGGGGGGG